>JAVFBZ010149218.1:0-19610 GCA_032466195.1 Katharina tunicata | reverse complement strand
CAAAAAAACGCACAAGCCCTTCAGTGGAACGAGTATGATACCATCAACAGTTAAAAGCAATTTTCTGCATTAGATTGTACTCAAGTAAAATGAAGAGAATTTATAATTATTTTTTAATTTATGGTCGAACGTTAAAGTTGAATTATTTAATACTGAAACTGTTGAAAGAGCCTTAAATGAAAATAATATAAACGGAATATTTTTAACAAAGGGTAAGGAATAAAAATAACTATTTTCAACATCAGAGAAATCAGAGAAGGTGACAAATATGCAAAGCATGCAATATTACATCAGTTAAAAAGCTGATAAGAATTACAAATAAACATGAAATTCAGAAAGAGAGAGAGAGACAGAGCAGTTCAGTGGTTACAAGCATGCTGAGTGTAGAGAATACAGACATTTAAAATAAGAACCTGAGAAAAAACAACGACATATTATATCCAAATGTACAAAAACTTGTCCACATGTTACAAACAAGTTTAAAATATATACAGAGGCATGATATTAGGTATTAAATAAATATAGCTGAGTCGATGCCAGCATGTTATTAAGATCTGGTTTGTGTTTGGCAATATTAAGGGATTCTTTTATTCGCAGTTTAAAAACCGAGTTGCTTGAATCAAGAAATTCATGAAACATTAAATTTGGATTGTGACTACTAGACAATCAGTGTTGTCCAAAAGAAGAAAACTTGTATTTGCTTTCACACATATTGTGCTCTGTAAATATTTCAGTAAAGACTTATGTTTAGTCTCTGAAGCAAATATCTTGCAATCGTAAATATCTGTATCGTCTATGATAAGTCTTCACTCAATCGAAATAAACGTAGGATAGTTTAAATTAATTTTACAGCTATGTCGCCTGACCTTATCTCTAGAAACCGCCATTGCCTCCTTCTCTTCTGATAACGCCAGGTCAATCGGTTGTTTAGCTAAAGCATAAACTCTTTTCATATCCGATTGTTGGCAAAAGCTAGTCGTTATCTTAAACAAGTTCTGTTCACCCAGGTCTGTTAACAAGGCTGGTCAAAACACGAAATGTGAGAAGTAACGACCACTTCGACATGGATGCATTTGATTTTGCTTAACGTGGGATCGAATAAGATATGCTATAGCTTTATCAAATTGTATCGTAATTGCCCATGATAACCGCAGGGATAGTCAAAACATAAAATGAAGGGAAAATCATCCCGCGTCTGAATTGTCATTTATTATTGATACCGCTTTTTCTCTAGAAGAAAGGCTTTATTTTCGACGATAGTTATCGCCCTTTTGTGCGGTTTGTGTGCAACTATACAAAACACCGCCTTGCATATGATACCTTTTTGTTATTTTTTTTTCTCAATATTTAAGGATACGGTGTTGTTTGTCGTATCCCAAAGCCACCATGGGTCCCCAAAAAACTGTTCCAGGATGATATAAGAACTTATAACAACCCCAGACCTCCTAGTGTGTTACTCGACGCTGAAGAGATTTGGTATCGTACTATCCTTTACTGACCCAATGTTAAACTCCTTTAGAGTTAAATGAAGAAATATATTGCCAATCATTATTGGCAAGCGGTTGCGTGATATCTTCTTATCTGTCTATAACATCGACCACAGGTCAGTCTGGTTCAATCACCGTGCCAACGGTCACATTTATAAAGAATCATAATATTGAAAGAAATAACCCAAACAGAGCATGTGAAGCTTTTTGGCAGTGGCACAACTGTTTGTCTATTAACATCTTACTGCAGGACATATCGACAAAACGGACCATTTTCGATGCTACATACATACTTAAATCACCTTACACGTAATACAAGATCGCCACTGTTTTTCTTTTATTAAGCTTTTGTCATACAAAAAACGTAATCTTTCAGTATGTTTATGTATGTATTGAAACTGTTTAAGAGAACGGATTCCCTCTTCCAGTTAAGAGTAATCATTTATTTAATTAACAACATGCTTGATTCTGATGTGACCCTGTGAACTAACTGTCCCTCTTTAACTCCAGTCGTTCAAAAACTCAACCACATGTGGTGTCCACCACTTACACGACATGTGTATATCATTCTATGCCAAGACTTCGATACGTTTTATATTGGAGAAAGTAGGAGCCAGAGACTATGGTAGTTGAACGCTACACGTGACGTCAACAAAATATAACTTCGCCAAGTTTAGAGTTCGTTGGTAATACTTGCACTGTAGAAAGTGTATGGTGCTAAAATACTGTTTTTTGTCACACACAAAAAAATGTATTTAGTTTGGGCGATTCTAGTAAATCAACGACCTTTAAATCAGCAAAAACATCAAGAACCGAGAGATACACGACCACACCTAAGAGACTTAATAAAGGAGAAAATACATTCACAATAACCCAGATTGTGCCGTTACCGGACTATGTCATTCATTGAGTGTAGATAATTACAACGAGTAAAAGCAACGATCGATTAAGAGTTACTTAAGTCACTCTTTCAAAAACGTATGTCCATAGCAAATAGCCGTATATGTGTTGACGACCTAAGACATTAGTGAATGGAGCAATTAATCATTACTACCCTGATAAATCTGTGCACGTTCGAGCTTTCTGATGGCTGCGAAGGCCAAGGGGTGGTTTTTGTGAGCTTTATTCCCGGTTTTCCACCATACATCATATCAAACAAATAAATTGCACTTTTCTAAATCATTTCAGGTTGTGTGTTAAATGATTTTAGAATTTAATTGATTTTTGTTTACTGACAAAACATCGACTGTCCACATAAAAAAAGATTGTTTGACGTTTTGAACGCAATGCTTTCCACATCTACATTTCTATGTTCGCTATTCCTCGCAATGCTATCTTTGATTTGTATCTCCCAGTATTGTCAACTTAGACAATGGCGTCATTTATTACATGTTGACGAAGTTGGAACGAACTATTACGATCAATATTTACAAACGTATTTGGCGTGTAAATAAAAATGAAATCTCAAATGTCACTACAGCCTACAAAAACACCCAGAAATACCGGAACGCTAGCAATTGTACCTTCATGCTGGCTGAAGAATTGCCTTGAATGTCCAAAGGATTTCAAGACAGGCAAATAATTTTAAATTATTAAGACATAATGTATAATCACCAGCCAATAATGTATAATCACCAGCCAATCCACTTCTTCGTCGATAGATCACTCTGCAATGTCAGCTATGCTTGGGCAAAGTACAAACAGATCACAACTTTTTGTTAACAAACACTGAATTATTATACTTATTGTCCTTTACGTGTGGATGTATGTATACTCGTGCTGTGATATGTTTGTACATGTGTTCTAAAGATGACTACATCGACTAGTCCATATATAAATTCAAACATAATAACTTCAGTATTCGGGGTTTTAATTATTTTATTAAATGCTGACCTGAGATGGGGCTGTTATAAAAAAGGAACAACGTTGAAGAAAATAGTGAAGGTTTTAGTTTGAATAAAGAAACATAGACTATTGTGATTTTTTTCTGGTAATATCACCATTGACATAACATTTTGGTTTACATATGGAAACGAGATTTTCATATTTGGAAATTATATATAATTTATTAGAAACGGTTTGGTAAGTTAATGTATTGTGTTAAACGTTGACAATTTTATAAATATTGATGCTAGTTTTCTTGTCTCACAATTACGATTATATCAAGTCATAAACAAGTAGGGTTGTGGTGGATAATGATGCGCGATATTGTTTTGCTAAAACTTTTCATACAAAACCCTTGTCAATATTGAAGTGTTAACGTGCAAAGGCAGCAGTAAATGGAGTGATCTGCCATCCCTATCCCGTTAAACTTTTTGCACTTTCGAGGTTTCCGTTAGGCGAGTCACGACCAACAAGGCCCTTTTCGGGCAATGACGACGTTATGTGTTTGAATGGTTTTGTTTGGTTTAAACATAAGCTGTGGAATTATAAAACTATCGTGGTTGTGCATATAATGCATCGGCTATGGCAACACGGTCAACTTGATCTTTTGATTTTGGACAATAATATTACGAACAGCCCTTCTGCGAACACTTGTTCTGATTATTTCTCTTGGATCAGAATATCATCCCGGTGATTGTCTCAATGGAATAAAAGGGTATCACGATCGGTTTATATAAACAATTTTCAGCTATATTTCTGTATTGTGAGAAATCTTTATCTCTTTATTTTGAGAAACTAAAATACCTTTGTTTTGAGAGGGATGTTTTACGATCAGTTTTAGACACAATAAATTGTTGAAAGTCACTGGCGCCTAAATACAGCAAACCTGTTTATTGCTGACCTTAGGGTCGCTCTAGGCCATGCATATAATGAGTCAGCTCTTCTTTCTCCGTCTTTTTTATGACAACGTTTATTACCAATTGCTAAATAAAAATGTGGAACTTATGAAAACATATTTCAGAAAAGACTTTTCCCGTACAGCATTTCAGTAAAACCGCTTTTCGATTTTGAGATCATAAACAAATCTTTACTTTTGTCACTGAGCATAGGCCTACTTTTAAACAAACAATCTAGCGACTGTTATTTAAATAATTATAATTCCTTAGCTTTCGAACGAGACTACGTTCATTTTCAGAGGTTGTTGGCAAAAAGCAAACATAATTTATACATAAGAAGGTTTAATAAAAACAAAAACGCCTGCATACATCAGATATCACCTGGTTACTTTCTTTTTTAATATAATGAGTAACAACAGTGGTTTTTCAGTGTATTATTTAACGTGAACAGTGTGATATATTGGACAAAAGAAGATTCTGTTTGTTATGTGAAGAGACGTTTATCTGTTTACAGAGTTGGCATTGTCTTATCTTGAGTGTGTAAATTTGCTGGGGTTATGACCAGTAATCTGACTCTGATCACCAAGGGCAGATTTTTGTTATAGTTAAGATATAGTTTTCATCTTCTAAATATTTGCGTTTAATTATTCCATGTATATATCAGCTGTCTTAAACACTGAGATTTAGAAAGTGAACATTTTAAGGAGATGAATCAAAAACAAATTAGAATGTATTAAATTTCAGTCGCTATCTTGTTTGTTAAAATCTTGTGAAACCTCGTTGTCCAAATATTTGCACCAGCCTGTAGCTATAAAATATTCTGACAGAGGACGTTAAATTGGCTTATCAAAATGTAAACATGCTTTTTAGTTTTCTGGTTTGAAACATTTTCAAATTCGTTAATACCAAATGTTCTCAAGCGGCTGTGGAACCTCCAAACACAGTTTTGATTGACCTAAACTGAAAAGAACCTCTGTCAACGGCTAACAACCAATATTGGTGAACGACAAATAACTGTTGACAGCTTCTACTTAGTCTACATTCCATGCCTCCTGGCCATTTCAAATGTACGATCAATGTCAATTTGTTCGAAACTGTTACAGTCACAAATGTGATAGTACATCGCTTGCAAATTTAGTAATAGATGGGATAAACTGATTTCACCGATGCCTTACGATTGTGTACACATTAAGGAACAGTGAAGTAGTTTAATTTCTGTGAAATCGTTACAATTTGCAAGTCAGAACATTGGCTACATTATGATCATAAATAAACATTCGATATAAGAGCTGACAACACAAACCATATGTCAATAATATGATTTTTAATTTCTCTGTAAATGTTCAGCAATGTAAGAGACTCTTTCATCTGAGACAATCAACACGACTATGACATTAACAGGCTAAGAACAACTTGGACTTGATAAATGGGCAGTCGCAATCAAATTAGTAACGGTGATCGTTTTGCACCAGAAAATTTGATATAAAAAAATGAAAATAAATATAAGTAATTTCTTGTCCTAGAATTTATATTTCCCAGTGCCTACACTAAAATGCATCTATAGTAAATATCTTATGTAATTTATGTAAGGAAGAAGGCGGAATAAACCCTCTTGTTGTCACTCGGATAATACTTAATTCAAGACAAAATTAGCAGGTTTTTGCTATTCACACGCGTTTTGTTTGAATGTCAGCGATAGATGCATAGAGATGAAATATATATTTGTTTGTAAAGATTAATTGCACCGGCAAAGGATATCGACTATTTAAAGCTGACATATCACATCATGTTCTAGAGACAAGTTATCTACATATTTTTGCATAAATGTAGAGAAATAAAATTTGCTTGCCTCTGCATGTTAAATAGTTTATTAACACCTCGCCTTAATTACAAACAAAATGTAACTTACCTGTCGATGAAATGTACATGTACATGTATATGTGTTGTGACACAAGTGCAAAAAGTGCTACTAAAAAACTAGCTTTTTTTCATTGAAGAAAATTTGACCCTTTAAGCAACACAGCTGCTTATCGCCTAGGAACTATTTGCTTATAATACAATAAATCAATTGGGGTTGAAGCATAATTGACTTTGCCGATATTATCAACTTAAATTTCTGCAACCACTTTTCCTATCAACGTAATCTGGCTCTGGGTTACAACGCTTCTGATTTCACATAGAACGGATTAGATCCAGCCACAATGACAATTAATTTCTGACAAGATTTGTACATCTTTGAAGATATTTGATCTCATTACTAAATAGTGTAAGGGAATTTAAAGCAGAATATTAGCCACGAGAGGACCAACTGGCCAAATGTGAACAAAATTAAAAGTCCATAACTATAACTAAATGCTAGTTGTTACTTATGCAAAACATAAATGCAAGAAGAATGAAAAAGATATGATGAAAGGTGGTCAATTGTCGAATGAAGCTAACGTCTTAGCCATTTTACCAGATGATGGTACAGTCAATAAGAATGGAGCGCGACGTATGTTTATTCTGGCGGATCGTGTTTCGTTTTTCTATGCGCCAAATCTCCCAGGCCAGAATCAATATATACATTGGTTCCGTTTTATTCTTCTGAACTGGAACATGAACCAAAGTGTGTAAGTTGTAACTGCGTATACGACCTCAAACACATACTGGTTGACAGTGTGGACGTTGCCCCTGTTCGGCAACAGATATACACTGGCACCTCTGTTAAGGACTTG
Organism: Katharina tunicata; assembly: GCA_032466195.1. Classification (NCBI taxonomy): domain Eukaryota; kingdom Metazoa; phylum Mollusca; class Polyplacophora; order Chitonida; family Mopaliidae; genus Katharina; species Katharina tunicata. Next base: position 12,629 of record JAVFBZ010149218.1, on the reverse strand, counting down.
TTTGATAACATTGCTGGCGATTAAGTAAGTACCTTAAGAGGATCGGTGTGTATCGCAAAATATAAATTTGTATGAAATCAAAATTGTGATTAAATATTTTTAACATTTCAATGTTTAGAAATTATATATTTCCACATTTTGACAGTGGAAAATATTACCATATCTCATATTTCTACATCTGGATAAGTTATGCATGTTTTAATACCTATTTAAATTTTAAATTACTTATATCCCTCTTTTTTGGTTCCCTATTTTTTTTCTCTTAGATGTATACAGCCTTGTGTGATCTAGTATAAGGTCCATGTTAACGCTAAAAATAGTATAATTTGAATGTTTTCACTACAGCGTAACTGAAATACCGCTGAAGGTGGCTTTCAAAAACAATCAGTCAATCAATTCTGAAATGGTTTTTATTTACATGTACGGTTGCTTTTGTAAAGAGTTGATCCAAACGTCAGTTATGAACGTATCGGTCTTATTTTATCCATGACGTATATTTTGTGCGCTATTGTCAACCAGTCGTCCGTAGAGCATTTGGCACAGAAACTATGGTCTATACCGTGAAGAAACTACTATAGAGAGCTTCGTTTCAAGGCTAGTCTGACTGTAGAGATGACTATTTCAAAGACAGTCCAATAAATACCATGTGTTAAAATGGGTTACCTATGGGAGTCGACTAAGGCAGTTCTTACAAGCTTTACAGTCAAATAACTTCCATATCAACTAGGCCTTTCTCAGAGTAATTTATCACACGACAAATCAACTCGGGTTGTAAATTAATTTGCTGTTGGGTACTGTTGATCTTATGCGCTACTTTCCCAATCAATTTAATCTCTGGCTCAAGGTTAGCCGGCTTTGATTCCACAGGATGTGGTTTAGATCCTATCTCAAATAAAATTTATTGTTTGTAAGATTACCACAATCTGTGAGGAATAAATCTCACTATGTTGTCGTGTAAGGAGATGAGGAGATATTACTGGACGAGTAATTGTCGGAATGGATACAGCCATACCAATATCACTCTTGGGAGGAAGAGTGAAACAAATACGTTAGGCGTAAATTCCAATGGCCTACGATGGTCATTCTATATTGGCTTCAGCTGTGCGATTGCGGCCGATGGACTGTGCTCTTCTTTTATTAGCAAAATACTTACATCTTTTTAGAGAGATGTAAAATTTAAAGGGGACGATAACAACAAAAAAAGTCATAGTCAAATTATAGACCATTGCAAGGTGTTAATAAAACTGCCGTTAAATTTTGTTGTAGAATTTGTTGTTTTCCACTGAAAGACACTCGAATTGAAATACCAAGGTAAAATGTATGATGGACTGTTTTTATTTAATTTATGTTTTATAGATCAAAAGAACCAAAAACTAATCAAAATTTAACCCCATCGAAAGAAAAATCGTACAAATGCGCAGAATAAATCTAAATACAATGCACAACACAATAATATACAGTTACTCTTGTGAAATGATCACTACAGGAAAAGTAGCGTAAAAAGTCCACAATACATTTTACTATGGTATTTCAATTCAAGTGTCGTTCATGGAAAACGACGAATTCTACAAAAATGTTATTAGCACCTTGCTATGGTGTATAATTAAAGTATGACTTTGCGGTTTTGTTATCTTCTCCGGTAGGTATCTGGACATATTTCTAGACTTCATGATATCATAACCAATTAACATTAACATCACTAACTCAAGGAAATTATGAATGGGGTTCGATCAGAATTTACAAGCTGTGTCAGTGAACAATTTAATATTATACAATTTATTGCTCAGAAATGGCGTCGGTATATATATATATATACCCCGAATCCCGGGGGAGGTAAGCACAATTTTCTTTCTCTACATTTATACAAAACTATATATACCCATGCGTGCTGGTGCAAATAAACCAGAAACTATCATAATTAAAGTACTTAATTGCATTAACAATTTAATAATACCTGTAGAGCAGTGGTTGGTGGATCCAACTGATGACAAATAATGGCAAAAATGTAAAGTTTTCATTTGTTATCGAACATTTGTTTAAGTGGGATTGTGACAGCAGCCTTGTTGAAATTTCCACGGGCACGTTATCCGTCCATGGCTACAACTTGTAAAATTCAAAAAAAAAAAAAAAAAAAAAACGCAAGCAAAACAAACGCAGATTATATGCGAGAAAAAAGGAATCTGTTTGTCTTTTTTAAAAAATGTTTTAGCTCGTGCTGTCTAATGTAGAAAAGTGTAGAGTGAAAGTGATCAAAGGAGCCCAACGCTCATACAAATGATTTGTTCTCCACAATAAGATCATAGCTATCCACTAAGAGTGATTTTTGAACGTTTTGTTTTGTTTTATAACTATCGATTGACGCGGAACGTCTTCAAGACAAGAAGGAAGTGAGTCCCACCTTAATTAAGGGTGTCCGTACAGCTCTATGATAATGTATTAGACGAATGTCTGTCGAAAGGTCTTACCACTGTAAAGGTCGGCAAACAAGTGTTTAGAAATTGCTGATCCAATACATTTTCATTTAAAAATAAATGTGAATAATCCCGTGTCAATTAACATCACAAAGTTTTACAAATCTGTCTGTGGGGTTAAACTTTTAAGGGTCGACACAATGACCAACTTAAAACCCGAAAGTGATATTAATTTGTGTGACAGTAACAGTCAATTCAAGTGAAATAACCAAGCACATTAATAGCTGATACTATACAGCTGGCTATAAGGCGTCTATGTTGTTATATACAACTTGATTAATAAATTACCGTGTCTAATTATCTGCTTTTCATTGATTGAATGCCACTTATTATTAATTGACTGCCAGCTATTTATTTTAAGCTAGTCAAGTAAACTGTAAATTGTCCGACCTTTCGAGGTCAGTGAATTAAACTTGAATGAAAATGAAATCAAGGTACGAAAAGATTCGGTGACGTAATCGGGTGTGCATAAATAATTTGATATGTATTTCCTGGTTTTGACATTTGCTCTCATAGCTTATTTGAAACATTGTGACTCCTTGCAGATTCCAGATCTATTGTCTCTGGTACACTACAACCAGTTTTTTTAGAGAGAATATCAGTGTTGTGTAGTCTGAGATATAAATCTAAATCAGAGATAGTTAAACCAACATTACGCCGTCAGTCTTTTACGAGTAATAACAATTAAATACTGTTATCATTTTAAAATGTGGACATTTATAGAATGAAAATTTATCACTGAACACAAATAATACATATAGTCGATGCATGAGTGTATGTATCTTTCAAGAGATATTTGAGCAGCTAAATTGAACGTGATTCGATAAAGGACTCACAACATAATATTGGATTTGGGGGCTCGTTTGCAGAGAAGAAAAGAAGCCTGTGTTAACACAATTAGCTTTATAGCAGAAATAAGTGTAAACTTATGTTCAGAAATTTGAATTTGGTTTTTAACGAAAGAAATAATCAACCGACTACGAAATGAGCAGACATTTTGGATGGAAATACAACCAGGAATACAGATAAATTGCAATTACCAGGGTTCATGGTAAACGTTTGTGGACTTTCCTCAGGGTCCAGAAACAAAATCTGTGACGAATACTTAGATCTTTGTCTGAGGTCGATTTTTATTTAATGCTCTTATCAACATATTTATCGTCTACGGACATTTACACATGTACACTGAATGTCCTGAAATTGATAAAGTTAGACGCCAAAAATATCGTTCCACCACTCAGTAAATTAAACTCTCGTAAAACAAATCATTTTAGTTTGTTCGCTAATTTACTCTACTGATTCTGTCACCTTCTTTTTCCACTCAAGTAAATGTCGCTCTGGTCATGCAGCAATTGATGTTTGCAGAATGTGATTAACATCTTGTTACAGCGTTAACTTATCGCCGACAAGATTTGGACCGTATATCCGATTGTCTTCAAGTGTACAATCAGTTAGAGATGATATTATTCCTACGTCTAGTAATTGTTCCACTGTAACACAACATTACAGGTTATTTCCTCTATGGCTAATGCCAGGAGTATCAACTTAGATCAGGGGAAATATGGGACACTACCTTTTGTTATCAACGCTTTTGCAATAAAGTGTTATTTTTTTCTTCTGTTTTTAGCCAATTTCCTATGCTTTCACTCCTAATTTAATTAGATCCAATTTGTCTTGTGATTATAATTGAGGTAAAAGAGTTTTGAACAGTGTCTACATGGCCTCTCCCTGGCAGATGCCTGTTGGTCACAAAGTGTCCATGTACTAAAACGTGTCTAAGATTTGTCTCTCCGACACAAGTCAACTCTAAACCTAACAAGGAATGACAACAACAATGCTCTAGCGTAAAGTTCAACTTTGTTATCTGCTGAATTTAAACAATTGACTATCGTGCATTTCACAACTATTGTCTTCATGCTAGACTATGAAAAATATGCTTTGGCAAAAAGTTAACTAAATGAAGAAATCGTACATTTGACAGTACAACGTAAACATTTATTTTTGTTTATTCGTTTGATAGGAGTTTCACGCAATGCTTTGTATTATTTCATATATATGCCGGCGTGTCAGTTTAATGAAGGAAACCACCATAAGCGACACTGGCAACATTTAATACCCCACAGACCTTTTACAGGACGAAGCACAATACATCACCACAATACCCCGGCTGCCCCTTAGCTGAGAGAGCACTCGAGAAGAAGAAGCTCACGACACTCTCCCGCTGACGATTTCGATGATGAAATACAGATAAAACATATTGCAGTTGTTAAACTCACAATGAAGAGCCTAACTGGAAAAGTTGGGGCATCTTCTCCATGGGGTAGAAGGTACCAGTTCACAGAACCCTCTCGTCAGCAAGTTGGAATGATGTGAGAAAAGTATAGCACACACCTTTCAATGGAACTGTGGAATTTTCAGGAGACCAAGAACCTCCAGTAACCTATACATCAATGCTGATTAAACAGTTACTGTACATGACTAGTATGCAGCCATGTGTCACTTGCCCTTTATAACAAGTCCACCTCAGCAAAACAAGCAAATCTTCCGGTGCAACCAGAAACAAATCATGGTTGCTGTGCAACATATCACACTAAATTGTATAAAAGTATGTCAAGCTTAAAGTGCAATATAGCCAGGAATTCATTTATAATGATTTAGTGTTGATGGCTTCGACACCAAGACTCTGTGCGCATGTCCCATTACACTTCAGTGCGATTGTAGGGCGATTGACTAAGCTGATTCAATTTATTATGTACAGCTGCGTTACGAAGGAATTTACCCTTTCGATCTGGTGTATATTGCCAAATGTTGTCCAGGTCCCTGAAATTGAAATCTGACCATTTTATTTTTTTAAACATTTGCCCTGATTATTTTAGCGTAAAAAGATAAAGAATCAACATTGCGCATTTCACGAATTTGATTAATTGTCCTTCTGAAATACAAGCTTACTATTAACTTATATACTTCATCAGCTTAATCTGCGATCGGTTATTCCGAGAAAAAAATCAATAGATATGTTTAAACGTGCTGAGGGCATTTATTCTCAACGATCTTAAATTCTCATCATTTCGTTTGGCTAACCTTGTCTAAGACTATGCGGACCATTTTCTGTTTTTCGAAGCCGGCTTTATATCTAATTGTCATGTCGCTATAAGCCAATGATCAAATAAATGGAAATGTATTTTTTTTCGATTCGTATTTGCTTAGTCATCTTTTTTGTGATAGCATTCATCAACAAATCCCGAATATAATGTCGAGTATTTAAGTGTTTTATTTTAAGCCTGTTTGTTAACCGCTTATGTGAGCCTATATGATACGCCGGATCCCTTGGACAGTGCTAACTCTTTGACTGACCGGTCAAGAAGGTTAATGGAAGTTCCTGGTAAACTTTGATCTAACACCTTCCCTTCACCACATATATAGAACAGTCTTAAAGAGGACCATGTAACCGAAATGTTCCACTTCTTAATGATTCATAATAACTTGTGTTAGGTCTGAACGTTAATGGTATAATTCATTCAGTATCTGAACAAAAATCACCTGTATTGTAACTAAGTGAATTATCTGTACCATTATTGCCCATAACCCAAATTAAACGAACGTCACTTTTTTCAATTAATGTACATATGTTAGTCTGTTGTATATTTATTATTCTGTATATTTGTTATTCTGTATATTTGTTATTCTGTATAATCGTCTGTGATATATACAAATGTTGCCTGATTGTACAACTAAGCAGATCTTTATGTTATTTAATTGCAGAATTATATTTTTCATTTATGTGACATACCAAATGAAAATAACCCCCAGTGTTGCCGGGATACCCTAAACCCTCGGTGGTATTTTCCCACCAGACAAGGAAGTATGATACACCTGTCCTAATATATGTTTTTGAATAAAACAAAAATATATATAGCTAAATATAATGCTTACATCTTTATTAACACCGGCTTGTCTGTACATTCATTCTGTTTCCTGCTACTACTAGCTAATAAATGAAATGAAATTTGTCTTTAAACTGGATTTTCTCTTAAAAGTATGACATACATGGGTGCATTTATTTTCACAAGCAAGTCATTTTTGACTGACTTATTTTTAGACGAGTCATTAATCATGGATTAGCAACAGGTGGCTTACATGTAAAACCGGTCTTTGACTAGAGAATTTATTGAAGTTGTTGGAAACCGAGTAACTTTAGCTTGTAGATTGATTTGGTACGTTGATATTGTCTAATTAATTTGATTTAATTTCAATGAATTTAATTGATCGCTCTTGAAGCCCGGCGTTTGGTTCTCGCAGAATTTGGTTTGGAAATAATATAATTGATTATATAGTTATTTTGGTCTCTTTGAGGACATACATCAACATTCTAATCTGGGCATATTAATGATCTATTGCCATGTACGATTTCAATATTGATTGCAATTATTACATGTGAATGGGCCCCAATAAGCTTGAACGCTCACGTTTTACCAGTGCAGATAAAACATAACTTGGTAGTGCAAAATGACATCACAAGACTCAGCCGCATATATTTGACTGTCCAAGATTAATGAAACTAAATTAAAACTAAAAAAAGTACAGGCACTAAAAAATAAATTATCATCAATTCCAAACCAAGACTACGAACAAAACACCCAGAAAAAAGTTGCTTTCAATGGAAACACCACCTTTTGGTTTTGAGACAAGCACGCTAACTGCACTGTACATTTATGGCAGCAGAAACTTTGCCTTGCATTTGGGAAGGTTTCCAGATAGGCAAGTCATTTTGAAAAATTGTGACGCCATAATTTAGTGACCGATGACCCCTCCCTATCTACTTCTATCCCAAGTTATGTCTTGTAGCTTATAGCCTAGATGGCGGAGAGATTGACTTATCCTTAAGATACTTTTTTAGGTTGAACTGACGCTAGCATTGGCTATGATTTCACATCATTTTATTTCTACCATTATTTCTACGCTTTGTAACAAAGAATCGCACCTTTGTCAAACACAACGAATAATCGTCCGCAATAGAAGCCACATTTACAAATTACACGCCAGAGCAAATCTCTGGAGATGAACACCTTCCGGTGTATTCACATGATGTTATTTGTAGAAACAACCATTGGAGTCCGCAAATTAGCAGCCTTTCGACTGGTTGAGATTTCTTTAGACAAATATCGACCAATAAAAGCGCTGTTAGCGAAATTAATTTCTTGATGCTGTTTGTCCAAATTACACCAAGGGAATGCAACTGTGACCGTTAAATACGGTGCAACCGGCAGTTATATGTGTTGACCTTCCATTATGTAAACATTTGTCAAACAGCAATACTGGCGAAATATATCACATCCAATGCTCAGAAAGTTTTCGTTGGACGATGAGGTTATTGTTTATGCTGTCATTTACCACGTGCAATTTATTGCATTGTAGAAAAAATGAAAAGGTCGGACAGGTTAGTTTTGCAAATTGGCATCTAAAGTAAAGTCCTAATCTAACACACAGCAAACTAAAACAAATCCGGGTCTGCAAAATGTCGGCATGAGAACAGGAAGTTAATATATAACTGCAAATCATAAAGCAAAACATATATTTTGTAAAGAGTAATCACACTGGCACAGGGATATCGACTAATTAAAGTCGATAAATTATGTCATGATCTATATCAATTCTCAGAGACAAGTTTCTAGATATACCTGAATCTTTAGTTGTTCTGGATAACCTAAAGGCGCATCTCGACAAAAGGCAATACATATAACATGTGAAGATAAATATGTGGCGAATATGTAACACGCATAGATATTATGTATATAAATAATATATATTGGTCGTGAATAAAGCTCCATTGTGAGGTTCCATTTGACTATTTGACTAACACCGACTTTATGAGAAAAAAAAAATTCTTTATTTCCTTTTCTAGGACTACACACAAATGTTCAAGAGAATATTACCTGTATATGATTCTGGCCGTTTTATACACTCTTAATAAATTTGTCTAATTGCCATTTTGTACACTGTTTTTTTCTGCAATCGAATGTTTGCAGGTTGGTTACCTCCACCTGTTTCAAAGTAAACTCACAGTTTAGCTTAACTAGTAAACTGAGAACCAAAACCATACGAGATCCTGTCGCCTCAGAAACACAGCAGATGGCTTTGATATAAACTGGAAATTCATTGCGCTTATAACATTAATATTCTGTCGACGATGTAGGGTAACTGACCATGCTAATACTTGTGACTCCCTTTTCTGCAGCCAATTTACAATCAATTTAATTGTCTGTGTTCAGTTACATGGCTTTTGATTTTCGCTGAATGTGGTTTTGTTCTTTCGCAATTTAACCCTTAAAGCTAACAACATTGAGAAGTTTCGTAATTTTTATTGTTTTATAGCTTGGAAGCCTCCGAAAGTGAAAATTAATAGGCCGACCAGTTTATAGAGATTCAGTGTAAGTTTGTGTTACAGTTAATTGTTGACAGAGACTTTCGCCTAACGGTCATCTGGCCTCAGCCTTTATCCTCGTTAAATCTCAAGCAACGGAGGTCGATCAAAAGGCTGCTAAAGATAGTTTTATTAGATAACGGGGTTTGTTCCTGATTGTCAGTTGGCTTTAGGTCATCGTGATGTGATTTGTAGTAACGACTTTATGGAATTCCCCAAATTAGCAGCCTTTCCAATGATACCAATCAAAGCACTGTTAACAAGGGGAATTCCCGGAGGTCATTTCCACAAAAATGTCACCGTTGGACATGGATAAATTACATTCTTTGTGCATCTTCTTTCAGTTGTTTTTCAGAATTGAGTCCGCGCGAAAGGGTTGTACTTTATGACAAGCCTCTTTAGGCTACACTCAGATTAAGCCAATTTACGGGATAAGAGTCAATACTAACAAATAGTTTGTTATTTTATTTAATACGACTTTTTATATACTTTAACGAGTGTTATATAATAAATATCTTTAGTAATAAATGTATGAATACAGAAAATAACAACAACAACAAATCAAAACAACAGGCCTAATGCACAAGACTAATTGGCCTATTATTACTGTCATTTTGGTAATTTTATATCCATAGTCCTGCATTTATTCCTTGGTAATGCCGAATTTATATAAATCAATGAAAATGTGTTGTTAAATATCCACGTTAAACCAACGTTCAAGACTAATGGTTCATCCGAGTTTGACCGACAAGTAGTACCAATTTTTGGGGCTTTTCTGTTCCAGATAATATAATCAACTGTCTGTGTTGATTAAAGTAAAAATACTGATGCCTGTTGAGAATTGTCTGGAAGAACCGTGAAGGTTAAATCCAAATCAGTCTCCGTGGTGTAGTGGTCCAGATCGTATGCTTGTAGAGTGTACGCTTGTGATACACAGACCAACCTCACTTGCCAGTCTGCGAGTTAGTGCACTAGTTCGGATTGTATGTGGATTGGTCTGCCAATTACCAGCGGAAGGTTGTTGGTTTTCTAGGTTCTATCCACTTTTCGTCCCACAATAAAACTGTCCAATGATTTGTAATTGGGGCTTATAATCCTGATGATCTAATATAGGAAAATAAACAATAAACAATCTAAACTTATGACAACGCTTGAATCTTTAAGAGAGTGAAATCCAGGGATTTGTTTTCACATTTGCCATCTTTTAATCCATTGTCACCAGTCATTGCTGAAGAACGTACCTTATATTAACATTCGCATATCAATTTGGTTGAATTAAGGAAACAGACTTGTGTATGATTGAAAACATTTAATTATCTATCATCAAATAATGCTACGACACAAAGAAAGAGATTCGATACAAATATTAGGAAAAAAACGACTGCTATACTATACAGAGTGTAGAAATATGCGATCAATTGTTAGAGAGGTGGATAAATAAATGTAGGTTGAAAGTATATCAGGGAAAATAAGGTTATGTGAACCCCTCTCTGCGAATCAGAAATAGTTCATTCAATAATAATAATGCTGTATCTACTTAATAATACAGTAGTTATATCGTGACTTGTCTCCGCAGCAACTGGAAACTAGTACAGTTATGTGAAAAATTGAGATTATATCATCTTAAACAGCTTGAAAAACAAGAAACAGATTAGCGCCGTAAACATTTGGAAGCGGCTATAGCCAGGACGAGTGATGACTTAGCACCAAGTTTATATTCCTAATGGTTTTTGATTTTTGATAAATATTTGAGATCACACCATATCCATTACATTAGCAGGCGACAGTTAATAACTCCACCTGAATTTAATGACAGGATATTTTGCGAGGCCCAGGTACTCACTGACAACAGTTGTGTCCATTTCTGTTAGCGGGCCATGAGCAAAAGTTAGAAAACCACACTAGACAGTAATGTGATGACGAATGGCTTTTAATGCATGGCACCTTTATTACCAACTGTGTGGATGTCATTTGTTGGTGAGGTTGTAAATGAATAGTTTATTGCACAGTACAGAGCATTCTAAAAATCTGGAGAAAGGCACGAGCCTATTTTAGTATGAGTACAGAGGTTTGGTTGTAACCTACGCGTTAAGAAATGGACACACGTTTGGGTTTAGGGTAAGACAGAAAAAGAACTTAAGGTTGTGTTCGAAAGACGGTGTCAGATTCAAGCTCTTTCCTGATAAAAAAAAACCTGCTAAAGACGAATAATTTGTGACATCATTGTGAATCAGAATAGCTAGACCGATATTAATGCCGGCAGACCTTTTACTTATTACAGCACACTTGATAAAATATAAACTACAATTATATTATCTGATAACCCGCGTTTTTTATTGATTTTTCCACTTCGTAAAGAAGCATTACTAAGATTCATTATGACAATATTGCTATAGGCAGTAATTAATAATATTTATCAGCAGAAAAGCAGATCGGTTTCTACATGTAAAAGCAAAGATTGGGGATAAAAAAAAAAAAAGTGTATGTCAAAAAACTGCTGAACCTAAGAAGTATATTCAATTTTACATCATTATACGGTTACTTTAGTCGCTTTTACTTATGGAAGCATACCGCAAAAAGAATCAATAAAACATCGTGGCTTATGCGGCGAGTCTGCTGACATAACAGAGTACATATTGTATATTTATTTCAAATGTTACCAAAGAACGAGCAATACAAAGAGAGATACACTGAGTGAAATACAAATAAAGTTAAGTGCTCTGCTGGTTTCGCCTCTAATGTGTTTTCCTGTATGAATTTTGACAAAAGGTATGGTTCTCCAAGGCCTAATTTGTTATCTTTGACAGTGACGAACCTATTCTAAGGCTTTTAACAGCTCTTGTCACCACCATGAAATTGTTTCCATCAAGTCTGTGTTAAGTGACTGGCTAATGGACCGTAACCATCTAACGATCTAAAAAGCCGTTTTGTGGACTTTACCAGTATACGCATAAACAATGAGGGAAAACTATCTAATAGTGGTAGTTATTTAGTATCCATATCACATACGAAGTTATTTAACGTGAAACTAAGTTTAAATTTAATTTGAAATAGAGTTGACACGTTTTCTACTATTCACTGTTTTTCATCAACTTCACAGTCGAATTAAAAGTACAACACGTATTTAGCTCATGCAAACTATGCTAACAGTCAAATCGCGAAGTGGTTCAACTTAGTCAGGCGTTGGACTGCCGGGTCCACTTCACTGTACCTGAGTACGAATCCCCGTGTGGGCGTTGTGTATATAATGGTAGTTTCCCGTTGCTGCGGAGATTGACTTTTACGAGTTTTATTTTCCCGTTTTCCACCATACATCGCAACGTAAAGTCGTCATAAGTGACTCTTCAGTGTTTGTTTTTTGTTTTGTTTTTATTCACCATATGAACAAATGAATTCCATAAATAAATATAAAAGCATGACATGACGGGCCTAAAGTCCCATATAAGAAGACATTGATAAATAAGTTTAACTTTAAGGTCGGTGATTAAAGGAAAATTGGTAGTTTAAGCAACAGCAAAAAAATAAAAAAATAAATGAAAACTACAACATATATTCATAGCTCTCAATGTAATCAGATGCATTCGTTTATATATAGAAACGAAGGACGTATTTATACAATGGAAATAAAAAACAAAAATCAGCAGTCTGGAGTAGGTAATGTTTGTCGTTAATGAGATAGGATTTTAATTTAGATTTAAATAGCGAGCATGAATTAATCTGTTTTAACTCTGTTGGAA
>JAVFBZ010149207.1:5779-15946 GCA_032466195.1 Katharina tunicata | reverse complement strand
GGAGTTGATTTTTTTCTAATAAACTTGTTTGGCTATTGCATTGTACACATCACTCAAACATACAAGTCTTGTTTTCAATAGATTTAACATGTTTATCTAAACTTATGTTATTGTTCGTAAATGTTCGAGACAAATATTGTAGGTCTTAGCATATTCTAGCAACGCTATTTTATTTCCAAAACTGGGATTCCTAAATACTTACATCCTCTCTATAGTTAGGTTGAACATAATAAAGTAAAATAGTAGCAAAAATGCATCTGAATGTGTTTTTTGCCTTTGGATCTAAATTTAACGTTCAAACACAGAAACTAAAACATTTACAATCATCATTTTTGAATAAATACTAAAGGTTGATATCAGCTTCAACAGGGCTTCAATTTCTTCATCACTTTAACCAAAAGTAATGCTTCCGTGAAACAATGCTTCCAATCTAGCTTTATCTTCCAGGCAGCTCAAAGGGAGGCACTTGGTTGGCACTAACACGAGTTACTATTTACATAAATGAGCCAGACCGCCAGTTGAGTAGCCTTGGCCATTATAAAACACTAGATAATTCTATTTGGCCGGAAAACAGGATGAATTTCAACGAAAAAATCCTGTCTTTAGCGGATGAAAACATCTTCATTACTAGGCAAGGCGATTATCTACTAGCAGGACGGGAATATAAAAATAGACTATTTTACATTCTTCCGAATATCCATAAACCACAGGAGAAATGGCCTCAACCGTCTATGCCCCCATGTAGACCTATAATACCAGACTGTGGTTCTGAATCTTACCACATTTCAGAACTTTTTTTATCACCATCTCAAACTAATCGCCAACAAGCACCCCAGTTTTATCGAAAACACCGAGGACTTTCTGAATAAGTTATCTGAAATTCAGGTTCATATTAGTGACCTTTGACGTAGAATCTATGTACACCAATATCGATATTGACGCTAACCTTTAGTCTGTTGGAAATGCTTTCCATAGGTATCCCGATTCCCGCCGCCTTCTACAGAGGTACTGAAACTGTTGGAACTCAGTTTGAAATGTAATGATTTCAAATTCAATGGTCGAATAAAAAATTCAGCAAATAACAGGTTGTGCTATGGGAAAAAGATTCAGTTCTAATTTTGCCTCTATTTTTATGGCAGAGTGGGAACATGAAGCCCTTGGAAAGTGTGGCAAACAGCCAATGCTGTACCTTAGATATCTGGATGATATCTTTATTCTTTGTCAGCATTCTAAAGATAATCTAAATCTCTTCATCTCTGCTTTAAATCAACATGATCCAAATATTCAACTTTAAGCTACTATTAGCCTGTCGAGTGTAACTTTTTGGGATTTTGGATGTTACAGTCTACAAAGGTGTCAATTTCGCTGTAACAGGGATGTTGGATTATAAGGTATTCTTTAAACCTACGGATACCCACCATCTAAGTACTCTATGCTAATTCTTTTCATCCATCACATACTTTTAAGGGAATTATTAAATCCCAAATAAATAGACTTCATAGGAATAGTAGCACCCTCGCTTCCTTAAACGAGGCCTGTTCTGTTTAAAGCTTTGATATCTGTGGGATATTCTAGGCGACTTCTTCGCAATATTAAACCTGAAACCCTCACAAAACAGTTACTATGTAGACCAATCTACAGAATCAGTACCTGTAGGAAAACATCAGAATCACCCTGTAATATTGTCAGGCAGGTCTTCCAAATGTATGAAGACTGGATGTAAACTAGACTATTACATACCAGAGAGGGCTTTCTTCATCAGAAAACAAACTAAAAATATATATGATTTGGCAGATGTTTTAAACTGTGATTCTGAAAATGTGATTAACCTCATCACTTGTAAAAAGTGTCTGAAACAGTATGTTGGAGAGACCAAAAATCCTCTTAGGATTAGAGCCAACAATATTGTGAGTTCAATCAGATTACAGGTGATTACCTCCCCATTAGATGAACATTATTTCCCCCCTTTCTGGCCATTCCGTCATAGATCATTTTGAAATCATGCCAATTGAAAAAAATCCGGTTTTTCCTTCTGAAGAGGAAACCAAACTGAAAAGCTCGGATAGAGGAGCTCATTGGATTAAAACACCTCAAACGTTGTATCCATTGGGTTTCAACCTTGAACCAGGAAAAGTCTCCAGGGTAGACATTATTCATTTTGTACTCCAATATGACCAGCCTAGCACTAGGTTTGCAAGTCTCCTAATACATAATATCAAAACCTTGTACTTAAAATGGTGAAGCCTCTTTCACAGAGACTTATCATAGCGTACAAGAAGAAACAATCTATCAAGGACCTCCTGGTTAAGACAAAACTCCCTTCTGAATCAGATAACCCTTAACTGCACTCATCTTTATTTGGTAGACTAATGGGTTTATTACTAACTCTAAACGATACATTTTTCAGGTTGTGCTTATTTGAACCCATACCTCATATCTATGCGTGTTACATATTCGCCACATATTTATGTTCACACTTTACATGTTACATGTATTGCCTTTTCTCAAGATGGGCCTTTAGGTAATCCTGAACAACTCGAGGTCCAGGTCTATCTAGAAACTTGTCTCTGAGAATTGATCTAGCACATGAGATAATTTATCGACTTTAATTTGTTGATTTCGATGTGCCAGTGAACTCTTTACAAAAGAATATTTAAAAAAGACATAAATAAAAGACTTTCTCTGAGGCTTACCATTGGTATTCAGCGCAATGTAACAGCTGCTCTTCCAAATCATGTCACCCTAACATATTAATAAGGTCCTTTTTCATTCATTGTTTGTCTGACATTTTTAGAAAATGTATCCTGCACATTTTGGGAAAGTCATAACACTTTAAACTCAATTCTAAAACGTCTACGTCTGCTTTAACAGGCGGGAGATAAAGAAACAACTGACCCTTTATCTTTAGCAATAAAGGATAGTTCAGTCTCCCCTGGAAACGGTGTGACACATCCCGAGAGAACCTAAATCTTGAGGGGGGATGGGGTATCCAAATGAATACTAAATAGTTTAAGCCACGCCCACTTTTATCGAACTTTTTGTTTTGTTTTGTCTTGAACATGTAGAAATAATAAATGTATCTTTATAATTATACGCTTTGAGATTTGGTGTGTAATAACTTTTATTTCCAATTTTATAAACAGTGGCGTGTTTTTAACATTTTACAAATATAAATCCGCATATTTAAAGAAATACTTTCGTACGTTTGTGCATTTGACTCAGTGAGACGACCTAGTTGTGACGTCAGTAACTTCCGCCCATTGACCTTCTGACAAACGAATGTAAACAACAAGCTTATTAGGTATTTAGCAATAGGCAACTCGGCAAAACACTGCTACGAGGGGCCTTGTAAACGTCAAAACGTTCCTCGCGTCTGTCAATTTTTTTCATGACGTGATAGAAGTTGTGTCACGGCACATTGAATTGATGAGCGCGTTCTTATCTGCCATATAAAATTAAGCTACAATTATTACACTTCCAAAAAACACTGCATGATTAAATAATCCAGTATGATATTCTTTTAAAAATAACAAACGATTGCAATTTTCGGGAAATTAATCAGAGCATGAACTGTAATACTAAAGCGCACACTTTTTAATAAACTGCTTCGCGGATTAATATTGCATGCACATCGGTTTAACTTGTTCATACCTTTGACTACCTACTGCGTTTGTAAATAGACTGACCAAATGGAATGTTGTAACACGAGTCTATTTAAAAAATGAAAGGTGAGGTCAACTCATTTTGTTTCAAAAATAAAAAGTATAAAGGCGTTATTTAAAAAAAAAATTGAAATACGTTTAAGAATAGAAATAAAGTGCAGTTTTCTGACCTTTATTGCTTGATTAACGGTCGGTCAAATGGGGGTTGTTCACTATAATGTGATAACTCGGAACCTTCGGTCCCTTTCATCAAATGGGAACAACCCCCATTTGACTGACCCTTTATAAAGCAATAAAGGTAAGAAAACTGCACTTTATCTCTTAAATACACGTTTGGTTTTCTATTGAATTTGATCCCTGAGAATATTACGGTTATCTCTATTATATAGACTAACAATGTACGAGGGTTATTACTTTGTGCAACAGATTTTTTGTATTTTGTATTCAACACTCATCCTTTAAAATTGAACAATTTAAGTTCCAATAACCTTTTTCTCTGTGAATTTACAGTTGGATGTTAATTCACTGCTACAGCTTCCCATAGTATCTGCCTTGGTAGATGAATTGTTTATTTTTAAAATATTGATCAGAGACTTCCAGCAGGGGTGATGTTCCCTGTTATCCGTGGCCCTTTTTTGGCCATTACCTTTGCCTAAAATTCACCTTGAAATAATCCTAGCTTGAGGCTTGATATATATTTTTTCTCATACTATCGTTTGAATTATGCACATGCCACCAAAATTGTCATTAATGTTATAAATCACGTTATGCCGAACTTCTGTGTTCTTATTCTCATGTTTGACAAAGTGAGCTCGTCTCTGATCAATATTTTATTTACTGCC
Organism: Katharina tunicata; assembly: GCA_032466195.1. Taxonomy (NCBI): domain Eukaryota; kingdom Metazoa; phylum Mollusca; class Polyplacophora; order Chitonida; family Mopaliidae; genus Katharina; species Katharina tunicata. Next base: position 11,442 of record JAVFBZ010149207.1, on the reverse strand, counting down.
TAACATGGGAGCAAATTATAACAGTATTTATGTTGGAAGTTAACTATACTAGAATGATATTGTAATATAATATTTCAGCCCTTTTCGACCTTTATGGAAATTTGAGGGTCAACTTTTTGTAAATGTCACTTTAGCTTTTCTTTTCAAAAACGAATGCCGTCATGGAAAAACAAAAAGAAAACAATAAAATATGCAAATCGGGTTGAGTGGCATTTAGAAGCAGGTCATAATATTTGTGTTCTATTTCGCTGCGCTGAAACGATCACTTAACATTTGTGATTTAATATAGCATTTATTACTAATAGAATGACCACCACCTCGTCTACACTTTGGCATACAGAAAACGGAATATATAAAAAAAACAATATCCTGAATAAGAATGTACAGAGAAAACTAGAAACAATGGACCTTCTCAGAACCCTGAACGTCGACCAGAAAAAACCCGGCTGGTTACATGAAACATGTAAGGGCGTCACGAACCTAAACCGAGCCTACGGCCTGTACAGCTAGTGCTATCAGAATGGCGGGGCTTGCCTTCAGGAAAGTTGCAAAGCATCCCTTCTTTCCCGTTCCTTTGATATGCCCTGTCGTATCACTGCCAGTGAGAGAATGCCAGTTTATCAAAGATGCTGATTTCTGCGGGCCAAGCTATAGAAAGACTTTGCGTCGTCTTTCGCTTGTACCCATGATTAGCGCAAAATGCTTGCCAAGTAGTGGTTTTCTTCGTAGAGTCAAAATCAGCACATATGTGTCTTGTGAATATATGTGGACATTCATCGCGTTGCTTGCAACTTCCACAGCGTGATAAATCATAAGAGTGTCTGCCTCTTCCTGTGTGCTGACACCGGTAATTGTTTCACATTCATAATTCGTCATGACCTCCTGCCGTGTTGCAGTCATAACCTTGACGGTACTGTAGCGGATGAGCTGATGGGAAAAGTAGAGAGTAAGCGAATCCTTTGTTCTGCTGCTGGCGAGAAATATCTTTTTGTCTTTGATGCCCGTTGAGTCTTGAACGATGTAGGATTTAGTTACCTTCACCTTGCCTTTCCGCCGCTCTCTAGGCTGTTCCTTCATTGATACCTTCTTGCTGTACTTGACTCGCACTTGACAATATCCTCGAGCCTTTGAGTCCATCAGTGTGACCAAGGATGTTCCAAGCTGTTTGCAAATCTTGAAATTATTGACTCCCATCAACTCCTGTGCCACTCCCATTCCATCGACTACAAGACACGTCTCCGATCACTCTTCAAACTCGATAGGCTGTTCAGCAGTTTGAGCTGTGTCGTTGGTCACCAAATCTTCCAGAAGCTTTATCACTGTGCTCTTGTACGTAGTGGGATGAATAGATCCATCCGGTGCCATGATAACTGTGTTGGTGTAGGCAAACTCATGCATCCCAATCACCTGTTCCAGGTCGACACTTTTACAAGATGACCGGGCAATAACCAGTAGTCTGGCAAAGAGTGACGTGGTTGCCTTCAAGGTCAACACCTCAGACATTGTGTTCAATTTAATGTCTTTTACAGCAGACATCCAAGTCTTCTGCTTGACTTTGGTCATCTTGTCCCACAAATTGCGACTCCCGATGATGCGTTCCTCTACAAACGTTTTGTAAGCTTCTATGCCAGTCTCCTCTGTTTCTAGGATACTATGTTGAACTTCGTCAGGGATGATCTCCTTTGACATGAGTTTGAACATGCAGCCTATACAGTCCGAGTTCTCGCTACCAGTCTCACTGATTTCAGCTGTGCAATGGAGCGGTCTTGGCGGGCAATTTTTGACTGAGAGAGTTGATGATGCTGTGGTGGTGCAGTTGTGCTAGTAGTAGCTACAAGTCGTTCTGACTCATCAGCAAGTCGTGCCTGCTCCGGAGCAGTGAGACAAAACTTCAAGAGCGTTGCTGGATATGTTTTTATTCCAGAGATCCCTCCTCGGTCTTTCGTTGATTTGTTGAGATGTTACCTCGCCGGATCAACACCAATTCGTGTTAATGGAATACGGTTGCTGGTATTCACTGCAAATTCACCTTTGGTGAAGCTCTGTCTGGTTCTGGATCCGAAGTTTTTATGACATTCATGCGTGCGATGAACTCTGGGATGTTTTGAGCGTAATTCTTCCTGGCATATGCAAAGAAGTACTTGCAAATATGCTCAATTGATGCCAAGTAGAGGTGCCAGTTACATTCCCGTATAGCCCTCTGGAACTGTAACAGTGTCATCACCTGCCGCATATACATCCTAGCCCATTAAAACATTATGACTAGCAACAAACTCTTGCAGCTGGTTCTCAAGATTCAATGATTCTATATCCATTGAGAATGCCTGGTGTGCTTCTGCAACGCCTGTATTATCCCTGCATGCTTCAGTCAGTTGCTTTACGCTGGCTACCAAGGCGTCACGTACAGCGGGGTGATCCTCAAGGAATTTATCTAGAGATCCAAGAGTGCCTGAAGAGTAAACTGGTTCACTTCGATCGCTCTGTTGTAATGATTGTCATTTAAAATGTGTGATACAGTCGCGCTACTGTATAGATCTGTTTCTTGCCATGCGTCGTCTGCCGTCTATTGTCCGTCCAAATCTGGATGTAGATACTCGAGTTTCACAACTTTCTGGTATAAGTCCATATCTAAAGTCAGAACAAGAGTACTGTTTGCTCCCGACAAAACTGCGTTCAATCTAGTCAGCTGATCCAAGGCAGTTACCAGTTCTGGCCATTCAGTAGCAGCACCATTGGTGATAGGCAGACTGAACGTCTTGTCAATTACTGGTAAGGCATCCTGATCATCTGGGGTGTGTACGAGCGAGTTATAGGTTGACCACAAATTGTCAATGCTTGGATTGGCTATTAATGCCTCGGGTTCTTTGGTGGTTTCTGCTGATTCATCAGGTCGTGATGTTCTTGAATCGGACAAATCTGGAGCTTTAGAGTCAACGCCAGGCAAGTTGATGTTTGTTGACGAGTTTTCTCTGTTACAGTAACGAGCAGTCATCAAAGGGAAGTCATTGACTTGTGAAGCATCGTACAGCTTGTCATATACGCCTATCTTGTAGCTGGCATACAGTGGACTTGTCGGTGGTTTCGGACTGTCTTCGATAGCGCAAGACAGTAACTGGATAACTGTTTGTGGGATATTGCTTACAGTTTCTGAGCTGAAGTTGATTAACTATGGTTTCACCATCATGACTGATACACTCCAATGGCCATGCCATGGAAACTGTGTTTCCCATCTGGAGTGTCAACTTTCTCGTCAATGTTATGCATTGATGCTCGTATGGTCTTGTTTTCCAGAAGACATGGTGGAACATAAATACCATACTCTCTCATGTTTTTGCATACGGAATTAGCAATGCTGTTACATATCTTCTGTACTCTGTCATATGTAATTCCTACGCCTGCATTGTTCAGCAGCGTTATTGCCTTTTGACTTCGGAAACTGTGATACATATACAATGAGAGTCCTACTGAGTAAGGGCTCTCAAATATACACCGAAATTCAGCTGTAGTTGATTAAAGTGTTAGAGACATTTGTCTTGCATGCTTGCACTATATAATGTGAAAGAATACGACATGTGTTGTTAAGCTCTTTGGCAAGTGTGTCTGTTGTTGCAGCGTGAGATCCTTGTACTGTCCACCTCATCATAGTGACTAGTTCTACTGTTCTTCGTAATCTGTCAATAAGCCGTTAAATGTCCATGGGTTAGATCTGCGCGATCGCAAGATAGATTGCCGGATCAGTTTTGAGCAACGAAAGATGGCCTTCATGTCTTGTCTGATAGCTAAGACATCACGTTCCTCCACAACAGTGTCTACTGCTGACCGAACAGTTTTCTTAGAATAAATGACTCCAGGTTTTCTTCCTTTTGCTTAAGTTATTGTGAAGTTCGATATTTGTTCTTCTATTTAGGTGAGGACCACTGCACGTGCAATCTGTTGTTTTTGAATGGCATGATCGCGCATCATATGATTGTATCGTGTTGCTACTTCACTCAAGGTAAGGATGCTTCCTTGATCTAGAGAGTCCTGCAATTCAGCACTGAACTCGATCTCTTCAGAAATAAATTGCACTGTATTTTCTGCCTGAGATGACGGTTCTCTGTTGTCGACTCTTTCTTTGGCTTGTATGAACTTGCGCCAGTTAGCGGTATGGCAACTTTTTGTGATATTTAATTTCTATTAAAAGAAAGTCTGCATGAGTTATGATGTTTGCTAGATTATCTGTCCACTGTTCATTCCGGCTAACATCAACTATGTTTTAGATTGACACTCCAACATTGGAACTTTGACAAGTAACAAGGTGGTCTGTCTTACCACCACACATCTTCTCGTTTTGACAGTAGAAACAGTATTCCCTTTGGAACGGAGGGCAACGAGATCTTGTTAGTGAGCTGGTAGATGCAGAGGTTGCCTCGTTTGGGGTGTTAGGTGTTTGAGACGCGGGAGGGCGACCGATGACTTTGCTGTATGACAATACACTTGACTCTTGGGATGAAATCGCTTTATCATATCCAACATTGTCTCTCTCAATGTGTTGTTTGTGTGTTGCTGTATCATGACATGATTTGTGACACACTGCAAGTTGGTTGTTCAGTTTTTCTCCAGATATGCCACTCAGTTTTTGATGCAAACGAACATACTCATTGTTTTGGTATTTAGCCCTATTTTTTGTACAGTCAACCAATGGTTGGTATGATTCCAATTCTGGTTGTCGCAGATGTTCCAGCTGGTGATCACCTTTAATGTTAGTGAACTTGTCTTTTTGGCACAACAAGCAGAGTCGAAAGTCAATGGAAGATTCAGTGGCACGCTTCTTCCGTGCTGGTTCTGCACTGGACGCCATAAAACCTGAAAAAAAAAAATAATAATTGATGATAACAAGTTGCCATGAATCTCAATGCCTTGAGTACTTTACGGGGTGGGATGTCCACTGTGCACTCTTGGTTTTCTGAAATAAAGCAATAAGTTGTTTGGTTCACAATGGATATGCATCATTGCATACTATAAGCAGAAAATATTTGACATGTACCAGTAATGAGTGTCACATTCATACCAATATTTCTTGATAATAACGTTGAAAACCTGTTGATATCCATGCAAACAGAGTTCAGATGAACAGTTGTCTCAACTTTAATACATTTGGTACCCAAGCTCTTTGCACAGTATGTGTTTAAAATAATTTTGAATACCAAAAATTCATACAGATCGGTTAAAAAAAAAAACGCCATTTTGAAATTCAAAAATGGAGGCCCTAATTGTTAATGGACAAACTGGGTTTAATTTACTTCCAGATACTTAAATGACATTATATGCAATATGAGCTCACGTCTAGCATGACCATCTCGAGCAGTTCATTGTGTTTGTGCTTCCCGTCATTCGTAACTGTCGGAACCAGCTGCGCCAACGTCTAGTGCCTAATAAACTGGAGATAAATATGACACAAGCTCATATCACGTGCCAAAATGTATCCTCATAAAGAATCAAATGAGAGTCTATTTGGTGCTTGGCGACTATGTTGAATGGTAAGGTGTGATGGTTCTTTAGTTTCATTTTAATATTTTAAAACAATGTTACCACATTAGTTTCAATATCTTACTAAACCTTGTTTATAATAAGCTAATGAAATAGTTAATATAATAATAATAATAATAATAATAATAATAATA
>JAVFBZ010149195.1:0-41034 GCA_032466195.1 Katharina tunicata | reverse complement strand
GGGAGGGGGGGGAGAAGGATATCCCAGTGTGATAAAACAGTTATAGCTTCTTAGTAGAGTTGAAAAAAAAAACGCCTTATCAGACGGTTGAGTTCAAAAAAACTATTGTGGGGAAAAAATCAATACCTTTTCTTTTCAAGAAAGGCTGACTTAAACGAGCATAATATAAATATAAAAAGCCACTGCATAGAACACAATTAAGTGGATGGTCATGAACAAGACAAGGCCTGATCGCGTGCGTCGAGGAATTTCCCAAAACGCACGCGCTGAAACGTAGTCACGAACGTTGCTTTCAATTCCTGAACGACAGCTCTATAGCGCTACAATGCATTAACGGCCAATCTTTCAGCGAAGTACAGTATACTTGATCGATACATGCAGCAAACGCCCGTCGCGTTTAAAAACCCGGCTGAACTACGAGACACGCCCAGTAAGCCCAATGCAGCAGCAGTGGGGCAGGCACACTTAGGAGTTTTGACGAGAGCAGAGTCTTGTATGATATCAAAATGTATAGGCCTATATGTTTCCATTCTAGAAACAGTTGACACACATATCGTTGACTTGAACAGAGCTATGGATAACGTAGTAGGCAAATAACGATACAGAACTCGGCGTCTACAACAGAACCTGGACACATAAGAATGGAAGCCCAATCTGTGCATTTGACGAAGCCCGTATATGATATCTAAAAGGACCATTCATATGATTTAAAAACCAAACAATGCAAATATTAAATTGGTATGTAATATTAGGCTGTCGTAAAATGGGCAGTGCAAATATTTCTTAAGATAAGGCAAAATCTCGCTCGTTCCTGGCGATCTTTCCTGCGTTTTTATTTCATTTTTCATATTCTAGGGAAAGCCTTCTGCTTATATTTGAAGAAGATACAAACATAGATTAATATTAATAGAGGATTTTAGTTCTCTCTTCAAAATCCTCTTTATTTAAAGAATAAATAGACAGTAATATACAATCCAGGGTCGACATTCTGAGCTATCAGATCATATCGATTGTTTTCATCATCCATTTCCCGAAAATGTACCACCTTCTCCTCGATCTCTATTTCTATGGTTCAATTTTCGCGGTCCCTTGCGATCTTTCTTTCAACTGTTTTATTTTAATTTTTCCCTGTAATAAAATGCGTTTCAAATTGATGTTCAAGTGGCAGCACTAGTTAACAAGGGTCTATAATTTGACTATGACTGTTATTTCGTTTCCTTCTCCTGTTTTTGTTTGCTTTTTGTGTCTAATATAAAACCACTATCTATTTTTAAGCAGAAAGGTGTTACGGGTATAGTATAAAGCCTATCTGAAATATACAGCGAGTAGTTGGGCGGGAGCCTGGTGGTTTATGAGCTAAGGTGCATCAGGAAGCCAGTGTGGTGTCCTGTTATCCGTCCTGTAAATGTACTGTGATGTTCGTTCATTGCGGTTTCCTTCACCCATTTTGGATGGCACGCTGTAATATAAATGAAATAATTTTAAGCACGTCGTAATTAAAACCCTAATTAAACAATGAAAAACAAACTGAATATACATGAGCGAAGAAAAGCATTAAGGCCTGTACACGAATAACTTAATAAGCTGAAAGGGCAACTTACTTTGTTTAATAAGTTACAAATGAATCTGAATACATTTTGATTGAATTATCTATTTGGTTAGGTAATAAACAGTATTCAAGCCGCACCCTTTGTGCCCATTGATTCTAAAATAAACGGTTTTCCTTTTAATTAATCTCTACAGTAGGCATAGACCATTGAACAGTGGAACTTAGTTTCCTTTGCCATAGGATCTAGAGGCAGTAAATCAGAAACATTTACCTGTTTTTGTCGTAACATCAAACGATTGCATTTTACCGGTGACGTGACCTATATAATTATATTGCTCACGCTTCACTGTAATATCCGGTCCATGAGTGAAAAACGCAAAGAACAGTTGCAAATTCAATGTGGCTTTTAATTAAGGCGTATTCCTAATCTTGACATTGGAGTTGGGGCGCAGCGACACTGTGCAAGTTGACTTAAAGCCTGGTGAATGTTTGAAAACGAAGAGAACCCATGCAAATCCATTGAACGTTCTAAGCCAAACGTATTCACTTCCACGGAATGCAATATAGTCGTTTGGAAACTGGTGTAATTAACTGGTGTGTGCAAGGTATTCATTATTCTAGTCAGTAACTCTAATTCGCCTTTGTTACAGTCACGCGTGTGTGTTAATGAGGAAATTTTATACAGATGATATCGAATTTTCACCTGAGCTATAATGAGTCTATGGATTGAGTTAGCAGCTCCGATCAGTGTTAAGTATATTCTGAAAAGATAAGATTTCATTCTGAACTGATTGACTTTGAAGAAAGGTGAGCAGCAGTGGCTTAGAGAGGTAAACATACCGTCCATTGGTGCAGCACTATATTTGGGTAATATATAGGTTTCCTCGTTTAGCTGTTTCTGGAAATAGTAGAATTTCCGAACAACTCTCATTCCTTATCGTGGTTTGATGAAAAAAGAAGTACAAAATGTGGTTTATCCCGCAATGCATAAAGCGTAGAACGATTGTGTTTGGAATGCAATCTGGAAATATACTTAAGACTATCTTATAACGTGCGGGAAACGTGCAATCAAATGCAGGAAATATTTTATAAGAACGACTTCACACCAAAGTTATACTCGGATGATTACATGGATGCTTGTTGCTGACTTATCACTCAGTTGAACAGTTTCTTGAGATCATAATAATTAATTGATCAATAAGTACTGGCAGTCTATCGTCGTCACACTGGCTCTTACCTGAGTATTTATAAGTGATGGTATAACTGTTTCTGTATACAATGGTCATTGTGAAGGAACAGCACTGGTTCCGGTACTCGATGGCTTAGACTTCGGGATTAACAATCCCCAATTAAACTTTAAATTAACTGTGATGTAACTCTTGTAATTATTCAAAGGGGTGAAATTGATACCGTTACTAGTGTAAGAGCCTTTTGTCATCGAAGGCACACCTGCATTGAGTACTCAGGTGCTTGTCTGCTGAAGTGAAAGCAAGGGACATGTAAAAGCAACAGATCGAAATCTGGAATCGTAAAAGTATTCGAAAGTAGAAATGAGCACCTACATTCGTTTGTAATTGGAGTTATCCCGTTGAGGCTGAATGTTAACACTTTGATAGTTGATGACCGTTAAACTTACTTTAGTTTATAAAGGATACCATATTCTTGTAGAAGTTAGGTTAATTGTACGAAAAACAATGACTCGCAAAAACGGAAAGCGAGATACTTTAGGGCACCTGTCAGCTTTACCGGAGGAGGAAGCTGAAGTTCCTGACTTTCCTGTGGACTCAACACATGATCGCCCCAGGACATCTCTAAGCGGGTTCCGTGCACCGTCAACCCGCGGCACGGCACTGTCCACCCTACCTGACCTGTATCGACAATCACCAGGGTAATTTCCTCTTTCATTTATATGTATACATCTGCATCACACTACGGCTCCCAAAGTAGGTTTTAAATGAACGGTTTGTAGGCCTATTCGCCTAGCCATTCTATCCCCTCCATGGTACAGCGGTGCGCTTCAGGCTGCCAACTTTTGTAAACTCATTAATTCACGTCAAATTATTATTTTACCGCCCATGAAGAGGGATGTGTATGTAAACTTCGGCTGTAGAATTATAAAGGGGTAATTGAAAATGCCTGATAATTAAATAGCCCCCTATATCCTGTTCGAGGATGCTCAGTACTTATAAAAAAAAGTTTTTGTAAAAATTGCACACAATAAATATAAAAAATGGTGTCGTCATTGTATTTTAAATTCATTAGACCTTCGTAAGAAATAATCTAATGCCAACAACGATACTTTGAAATAAAAAAATAAGATAACTTGAAATTTGGTGCTGATTATTGTTAGTATAAACTGTTAACAAATACAACATTCTATACTCTAAGGATTAAAGGACCTTAAGAGTGGAATAGTTTGCCCATTTATTTAAAACATTGCCCTTCAACTTCTCGTTTCAAGTCCTAAATGAAATATTTTCTTTTACAGCAACTATACCGATTGAGCATCCATGCTTCTTTTTCTTTTTTCTTTGAGATACAAATGGCTCAAATTATCTATAATCTTTTCAATTTATTCACCCAATATCTTATTTAACAAATCTTTAGTCCATGTGTAATATAAAAATAATTTCTACAAGTTACCGTCCAATATCTAAAGGGATATAATAAACCCTTTCAGGGTTTCTTCTCCCGCCATATAAAAGCATGTATATATATCTTATCTATGTTTAATAAGAATTTTATTATGTATTTTTACATTCAAGCTGTTTTTTTTTTATAAGGGTGAATAAAATAAAATAAATAAATTAAAAAAAAATAATAATAATCAAGGAAGATCCCGAACGAAAAAAGTAAATATTATTACTATATCGTAATTTATGACGAGCGTAACATTTTCTCAAAAACTTAAAGTTTTAGACTCTACAATCAACCCACGCTCGCGGTACTTAGTAAGTTCAAACAGCCTCTAGTCATATGTTCATAGTGGGGGTAGTAAATTCCTGACGGATAGAGAGCTCATATGTAAACCCCAGCCACTGTCCGAACTATTAGAGTGTCCCACTACTTAGAAGTCAGACGGTATATATGAGTCTACGAAATGGTTTAACGCTTTGGTCTTAAGCAAGCTTGGCACGTTTGTAACGACTATCAATTCTTGCAACAAATTAACATTTTAAGTTGCCATGATAAGCATATAGGCCTACTCAACTAGTGTTTGATCGAGGATAATGTGACTTATCGCCTCTGAATGCCCTTTACCTGTATAGGCTGTATATAAGGTACAGATTGGTCATTTGGTCCGTGTCATCTGTTTGACAATAGCCTATAGAGCTATGCGCATTGTCCCGCCTAGAAAAGTCAAATTAAAACCCATTAGTCTTTGAACACAAGCCACCCGCATTTTAAGTATACGCATAAATTTGTCAATATTGTGGCCACCAGATAAAGACAACAAATAAAGAAAGAAATAAGCTGACAAAATGAATTAATTCAAATTGCTAATAGATTTGAAAAGAGAATTTCTCTATGTGTGTATTTGACCGGAGAGAGAGCTTAGTTACAGGTTTCTATTTGAAAGCAACGTTGATACACAAAGTGGGCATTGCAGTATATAGATGACCATGTTTTATCCGCCATGTTTCTACCTCAAACTATTCGTTAATTTTTTTTAAATTACCGACGTTGGCATGCTGTGAATTTGTGTAGCTTTACCATGTTTGATATATTATATCATATTAGTTTATACTACCGATCTAGAAATGTGTTTCAATGAACATTTATTGTTCATGGAACAATTTCTAAATGATATATCTGCTTTGTCGAACGAAGAGGACTTGATGGTCGACTGTGCAAAGAATGTTTAAATGTATAGGAATGACAAAAACTGTTTTATAAAGGATTTTTATCTGATTTATCCAGCAGAGAGGATTTGATGCATGGTCGACGGTAAACAGATATTTAAATGTAAAGGACTTATGACCAATATGCGGATGATTATAGGGCCTGGTGCATATTTCGTGGTATATTATGATATACATGTAGTTGAGCAAACATCAATGTGTCGTAAACAATTGTGAAAACTGAAATATAGATGGATTGTGAGATTTGTGAAGCACTCTTGCTGAGACTGACTGGGTGATTTGGAGGTGTTTGTCTGTCTTTCTGGATACTGACACACCGGTGATAGTGATTCGGGAAGTACCCTTGCCTCACTGAATTCTGAAACATAGGTGGATTGTGTATTGTAAGGAGGTTCCCTTGCCTTAATGATTTCTAGCTGAAACATGGCTGGATGTTGTTACTCTGGAGGTTTACTTTAATACAAATAGACCAAAGAAATATACAGGTGGATTGAGAAGTAGTTTGTAAAGCAACGTTCAGAGCTAATAATATTCCGATTCCAGCATCACACTAGGGCTATATGTTGAGAGTTATGTTTTCGATGTAGGCTAGCTTGATCAGCACAATTGGATTTAAATTGACAGCGAATCTGTTAATTTAAAAAAATATATTATTGTATCTCTGAATAGTTACAAAACTATGCAAAGATGAGCACAAGTAAGAAATCCACACAACCTAATGCAAAAAAAGGTGCTGCGGTAGATTCCAAAGGAAAACGCTTATTGGTTAAGGACAACAGCTTGTCAACCAGTCCTGTTCGCTCTGCCAATATAAACGTAACAGACGTCAAGGCCGGAGAGACCTTTTATCGCACTGTGAAAATATTCTCATCATTTCTCCAACTCTCCGAAAAAATTATCACCACAGTTGCTCGCTTTCCGAACGCTCATGACGAGGGAACGCCCAGGCGAAATTCACATGTCAAGGACAACCACTGTTTACTCCCCACTGACAGGTTGGAATAGTATATACTGACTGTTCAATTTCTTAAATTTTGTATCCATAAAAAGACAAAACGAAACTGAGTTTGTTCGATAATTATCCCGGCCATTAATCTCATGTGAGCCACCAAACCCAAACAAACAAAAAGGCCTAACTTCAAACCAGCTGATATTTTCATTGATTGGCCGTATTGTAGGCATAAATTTATCTTATACATTCGATCATATGGTATAAACGTATCCATTTATATCTTTCATTCCACACTTCCTCCCCCGTCCCCCCTCAACCACAAATTCCCGCATATTATTTATCAAATTTATTTATTTATATACTTGAAGCTATGGTCATAGAATAATGGGTTCATTTTTTGTTGATTCGTACTTTTGTTGACGGCCTGTTTTGTGCCTCAATATAGAGCCCAGGTAAATCGGTTATTTTATTAATTTATTACAAATTGGCAAATATCAGGCATGCAATGAATCTTGTACTCATTTTCTCCTCCACCCTTTTTTCTGCATTAATCCTCTCTCATTTCCTGACTTTCTTCATGCCTCTCTCGTTAACTGATTTATTCCTTCAGATTAATCCTGTCTCCGAACAAACTGGCCTACCTATATTACATAATATGTGGCCTATTCTTTTTATTACCAGTATCCGTTGTTATACGAGCCTATGTACCTCGGTTAAGTCCATATTACTTGTAACATCTTACGGGATCTCGTATTTCTAATTACTGTGTGTCAGTGAAAGTACTACTTAACATGATATCTGTGCTGCAGTGTCTTACTGCTGCCGTTTGACAGTTTCATAGCTCTTACATGTACATATTGATTTTAGGGTTAGGCTTATCAGGTAGGGGAATTAACTCTAGGCGATTCATGTTGCGAGTGTAGGCTTGTAACGCATGCGTAGCGACATCTGTCAACCTTTCATGGCAACGGGGGCAGCATGTTTGGATAATTATTTATTGGGGTTTTGAGACCAAAGGGAAGGTTTTTAATTGGTAAAATGGCGAGTAAACAGGCTAAGAAAAATCCTTCTTCCAATAGAGCAAACTCAGCAACCCCAAGAGAGTAAGTATTTGATGTTTACTAGGGTTGGACATTTCACTGTAGTTTGGTTGGATACAAAATGGCCACTCTATCCTTTCACAACATTTCTCTTGATAAACGTCGTATTGAATTGAAGTTTATTGGTTAGGAAAGCGCACATAATTCACAACGAGGATATAAATAAATAAATTAACTAGCACGCGTCTTTTCAACAGCTTCTGTCATTCCTCGTTGGTTTCTGCGTTAGCAAATGATTAGGAATTTCAAAGGTTCCTTTCACTGTCTCTACATGTACATCATTGATTGTACTAGACATGATATATTTGAGTCTCATGACATTTTTATTTTATAGTCTTACTTTGCAGATATCTCGTCTGAAGTTATAAGATAAGTGGGAAACATTATAACTAATGATTGGTTGATTTATTTGTTTTTAACTCCACACTCAAGGGTATTTTACTCGTATTCGGACCGACAGATGTGTATTTAAACAGTCGAGGCAGTGACTTTAAACACAACCGGGAACCCAATAATGTGAACTCACTTCTGATATTATTAAATAGATAAATTTCCTCCAAGTCCAAGTATGAGTCCATGACAGCATAATATAAGCCCGAAATATAATTGCCAGGTGCCCTGGTGCTCTCTGAGCTAAAGGGCACAGGATACCAATTTGTTGTGGTGTCCTGTTTTGATAATGTTATATAAATGTTTTGTCCTGTCTTGCATGTTGCCAGCGTTGTTTACAGTGGTTTCCTTCACCGATTGGGCTGGCATGCCGGTATGTAAGTAAAATAACCTTGAGTACGACGTAAAACCCCAATCAAACAAACTTAATGAATATCAACATGTATTGGGCCAAGCTGCTGATCATTTGGTTGAGCAATGGACTGGTGAGCCCACTTTGTTGTACCAGTTATACGTTACGGCCCACTTGTTGATCTTATAAAGGAAAGTTTATGTTGGCTGGAGAGAATGCATACCTGAAACGCTTCTGATACAAACTCGTGATACAAGTGAAATGCCATTGAGTATGACATTAAACGCCAATCAAATAAGTACATGTATAACTACTGTATTTGGTATTCAAATTTATTGGGCAATATCCCAATGTACAAAACAAAACAAAATTGAAATATAACCAAATTGATAGAAACCGGGGAGATTTAAGAGAGAAAAGCATTGTAAGGTTGTGGTTTTGATTTAACTGTTTGTCAATCACCCCAGTGGCATGTTATTTTTTGTAGATTTTGTACTTTCTCTAAAAACTCGGTGGGGTATAGCATACTAACATGTAGACCTACATGCATCATAGTGCCTGGAATAACTGTTTCAATGTTGAAAGCTAGTTTAAGAATAAGTGTGACAGTACAAAAATAAAATAAAAAATTTCAGTAAAATTTCTGTTTCTGAATGGAGAGTGAAGATTATGACATGTAAATAACTCAGTGGACTAAAATAAAATTGTACTGACGATATGAACCACTGCAGATTTTGAAGGAAAGGAAATGTGTTAGGCTTGTTGGGATATATCATAATATAAGGTACTTTAAAATCTTTCGGGTTAACGTGTTGTTTGTGGTGATAATTTTGTGGACTGTACTTGTCATTGTTTATTCTCGCAGGTGGGTGGGCAGGAGCCTCCTGTACCCTGGAGCTCTCTGAGCTAAGGGGCATCAGAAAGCTGATTTGTTGTGGTGTGACCTGTCCTGTTTTCGCCCTGTAAATGTAATGTGGCATCTTCTGTGTTGCCAGTGTCGTATAGTGTGGTTTCCTTCACCTATTGAGCATTTAACCAAATTCAATCAGTCACCCTGTTTATTCTCAGTTTTCTTTGCCTGTTGGGCTAGCACGATATCATACATGAATGAGTGAAATAAGCTACAGTCGTAGTTAAATATTTGTTAATTAATCTGATTTATTTAAATATTTATTTGCACTGTTTGTTAAGCAAAAAAAAAAAGGAAACAAACAATTAAAAAATTACTTGTCTTCTTTGCATGACAAAATATTGATATGTACAAATGTTCATTCTTCTTTAACATGTTTCTCTCATAAATTCTAAGCTTAAAGGTACCGTACATGAACACTGAGTACAGTGTTACATCATTCTCAATCTTTATAGGGCATAATAATGATAAACCTGTATTAGTTTAATGATAATACTTTCTATTGTATTCTTCAGAGCTGCGTCTGTCGCAGCAAGCTCAGGCGGGGCTGACAAACGTGCTCGACTGGTGATCTGGCCTGAATGGAATGATGCAGATGTGAACGCTGAGAAATGGGTAAGTTAAGCACGGGTGCAAGTGGTCATTACATTAACTTTACCAAGTAAAAGCAGCAGGATGTTCCATTGTAATCCTATTAGAATCAAGAGTCACATGTGTTTGTTTTCAAGAATTATAGATATGGTTCCAATTTCAACCTGTAAAATAATTCATGAATTTCATCTGTTGTTTCTGGCATTCTGATCAATGATTTTTTTTAATGGGTGTGGGAGGGGGGAGGTAAACTGTGAGTCTGTGACTACATGTATATATTCACGATTCGCAATCCCCTTAGGCTTACTCCAACCCACCCCTCAAAAATAACCCTTACATGTTGAAAAAGAGAATAATGGCTACAATACAAATTAATCAGACATACAGTGCACTTATAGAAACAATAATTATTCAAGTAAAATGCAAAGCCTCAATCTCAAAAATGCAGACAGAGGTGGTCTACATAAAAAAAAGTGGAAAATATCGTATTTGTATGTGGATAACTGACCTACATGTATATCATCCCTTGTATGCAAACAAAAGAATCAGTCATACTGTAGACATATATATCTGAGATGTGCTTTGTATGCTGTCTCATTTAATAATATTCTCTTTGCAACCATCATTAATTTTACTCAGTCACACTTACAGTTGAAGACATACGTGTATAATTATATGTATTGGTTGATAATATGATATTGCACTGGTTTCCTTCTGTAGTTTGATATCATGGAAAATCTTATTTGATATTGGATGAGGTTAGGAATATAATTAATTAAGGTGTGCTTAGTGCAGGTACCAGCTCCATATGGCGGGCAAGGCACTATAAGTGGATTTGCCAGGTATTGGTCCATTAGAACAAGGTACATCGATCCTGGAGCCCTGTGTTAAAGTCTATGCAGGGAGTAGCCTGTGAGCACTATCTCTACAACACACCTGGCTATAGAGGTTCACAATGCTGTTCCGGTCAGGTGACAGGCTGAACACACATAGGCTTACCTGAGTTCAGTTAGAGTTAGTTGTAAGGGGGCTGTCAGTCAGTGCAGGACAGTGATGTAGCTGAGAGTAGATGAGGCTGGGCCTGTCCTGTAGCCCAAGATGGGACAGGCCCAGGAGAGACTAAGGGCCTTTAATGTAGGTAATGTGAGTGTGACTTAGTTTATTGAGAATATATGTTATGGATAGACTGCCAAACTCTGCTTCTTGGGTACAACAAATCTGACCGATCTGTATATGAAGTATGCTTTTGACAGGCTATTTGATTGTTAACTTATGATCATTCTGTCAAGAGTTAATGGTACAGGTACATTAGGTACACTGTAGACTTTTGGATTGTCTCTGATAGCAGTAGAGACCCTGAAAGTTAGCAATAGACCTGTGGGCTAGGATACATGCATGCCTGGCTGCAGTACACTACTACTTTGTTCAACATAACAAAATGTATTCAAATACAATGGCAGACTTTGTTGGTCGAAGAGGTGGAAGTGTATTGACTGATTCTTCAGAGGAGGGCTTTCACCTGTCCTGAACGTACACAAATGTCAAGTACTGTTTTCTAGCTTAAGTTTATACTGCACTGTATTTGCAATTCTTCAATTGTGAACTGTACCCAAGGACTTTCAGTTTTTGTACAAACAATGTGAATAAGACTACTCCAACAAAGTCCGGATGTGCCTTCAGCTGATTATGAATATATATTTCATTGCCTCAGCCTAAAATTGTCAAGAGGTATTTAACTTCTGCAAACTTGAGACATTCATCTTCTCCAGGATAAACCTATGCATATCAGAAACCAGGTAAAGCTCTTTTAGTCTTTATCATACATGTATATAAACTGTTCTAATAAAGCTATACACTTAGAATTAATTTTTCTGGATATAAAATTTATAACATGTTTATAAATATATTAAGCATAGATATATAGTCATAGATATATAGTCATAGACTTAGAATTACCACTGACTAACTAAACATAATTGAGTAATGTGACTACTCCAAAGAATGAAGAAATATTTAAGTTGATGCAATATTTCGGAAACCAGTTTGTTTTTGTTGTCTTGCAGTGAAAATCCTCACACTACATGTGGGTCTTACATGTATTGCTGTTGAACTATGTTTTGTGACTATTTTGTTTGAACATGTACAATATATCATGTTACTGTTGCCAAGGTTGTGCCAGGATGGTTTCCTGTATCAATTAGGGTGGTGTGCTCACTGAAATTTATCAGTGAAATAACCTTATGGCATCCAGCATACATGTACATCTTCAGTGCATGTAGATCTTACTGTATGTGTACACGTATGTCAGCAATATTCAAACTTTTCACTAAAAAGCACTGAATCTACATGTATGTCACATTACCCCCCTTCTCATCTCAATCTACATACCCATCCAAACCTACCTACCCATCCATCAGACCTTCTTTATTTATGATCTTCTTGTTTGTTATCATTGTGCAGAATTAGCAGAGTTGAAGTATGCCTTAAGGCTCATCACTTCTGTCTATATTATCTCCCCTAAGATAACATTAAACATTTACCCACCAAGATTATATGGCCTTAGGCTGCAACTTGTTGTCTCTTGCCCTATTCATGTACTATACATCAGTTGTATGCATGGTTTATTAAAATTCCAAAATCGCACCATAATTAGTCACCTGGGCAGTTAGTCCTCCAGAAGCAGTATTTTGGCCTACTCTTCGTCCAACCGTCTGCAGGGCATGTCAAACAGGATTCAAATTCACCATCAATTTTAGCAGAAAAACAACTTACAGAGAAAGTTTTTTTTTTCCTTCCTTTGTCCGTTTTTGTATAGCCATTTTATTTAGCTGTAAAAAAAAAAACCAGAAGAGGGGTGAATACGAATAAATTGGTAATGGACTTAGGTAAATGGTATCAATTGCCTTTTTAGTTTGTTGTGTCTATTATGTACAGTGTGTTATCCAGGGCTTGGATGTTCAGATATCATGCATTAACCATGGATTGCCTTGATCCAAATTGTCATCTTGTTTAAGCAGCATTTAGACTTATCTTAGCATCTAGGCCGAAACTTTGCTTATCAACATACCCAGAAGTTGAAATCCATCTTGGTCATGTTTTTGCCAAACTGTTGGCTAGAATTTAGGCCCAGTAAGATGTCATTATTATTTTGGTAGCCCAAAGCATATTATTCAATATTGAAAACTTGTTTACCGTTGTGACTCAAAAGCTGGTACAGATAGCTGGTCCGTTATCATTTATTTTACTTGGATTTATTGTGAAAAGCGCTGTTAAATTTAATATTACAGGTATATTTGATGTGCAAGGTCTCATGAGCCATTGTCAATCTAGACTGTATTTAAAAATTTTGAAGCATACAGATATACTTTTTAATTGCTTTACTCGGCTGTTTAAATGAATCAATGTGTGTGCGGTTTACATCTCTTAATGGGTGTTTTCATGCGTGGATTATTATTATTATGTTTTATCCTTCATTAGTACAAAACACCAGTTTCCAACCCTAACAACCTCAGACCACCAATGGGGAAAATGCACTTACTCAAATCTTACTTTCAGAGATTTTTGGTACCTACAGGTCCGGACTCTATATCCCAACTGTCTCCTCAAAATAAGGAAGGAACAAGGATTGTGTGGCTGAATCTCTCTTTAGTGTTACCCCAGACCAACCCCATCCTTAAACACACCCCTCCAAGTGTAAAGAGGAGAAGCTAGGGGTTGTTATCAGAGACCACATCAGCTGTGACCTGGAAGATTATCAAGCTGTCTTCAGAGCTGTCAGATAAGAAAATTAAATTTATCACAGTTTTATTTACTCTCTGTAATTGTCTCTTTAACACAGGATGTTGCCCATAAAGGCAAAGGTAAAGAAGACAAAGGCAAATCTCCAGTGGTAAGTGTATTCTTAATTCTAACCTCAATTTTATTGACAGCTGACACCATTGCCTGAAATAATTACTCTGTTTGTTAACGGGTAATATTACTGAATATGTTGTTAAACTCCTCTAATCTTTCATGTGCTGGAGATCCTTTTAGAGCGTCACTAGCAAATTGCCTAATTGGTCATCTAATAGAGATTTCTTAAAAGCACTTTATACGTCATGACTTGTGAATGACCTAATTGGTCATCTAATCAAGTAGAGTTTTCTTCAAAGCTCTTTAAACATCCTAACCTTATAGCTATTCTTTGTTTGTATTACAATTGATGGGATTGTGGAGTCATTTTGCATTGCATTAACTGTGGTGTAGTTAGGCAGGGCAAAGGGAGGGCCATTTGTCCTTGATGTCAGTTTCCATGTATTTGTTGTTAAAATATCTTCCTGTAAAGTTTAAATTTTTTGCAATTTGGATGGTGTGCCCTTCTTTGAAGCTGTAACAAGAGAACTAATTCAACAACCACGACTAGAAAATATGTGAACTTTCCCGTCAATATACAATACTCCCAATATACCTCCATCACCACTTCAAGACCCAAGTGTCCATTAATAAGCTCAGCCTCCTACAAATTCAGTCGATCAAAGGCCGGTTGGTCAAAGAAAGATTTGTTGACCGTTGACCTCAGATATAAATTACAAACAACATAGACTAAAACTTTGGGCCATAACTTTTTCCTCATTAAGGATCAAATTATGTCAAAATTTATTTTTATTATTACCTATATTATTAATAAATTTTAGTATAACAAAAGGAAACACAACAGATATTCAGGAGCTTGACTTGAAACTCAAGAAATCTTATAACATGTATCAGCCATGGATATTTGTCTGAAGCCATATTGTTTGACTTTCGATGCTGAGTTTTAAGTTGTGATTGATTGCCCCCATTGATGTTTATCAACTGAAAAAAAGCTTTACTGATGTAATTTGATGCAGCATGTCTGTTAGTGCTTCTCTGAGAATGACATGGCCTATTGTACCCAGTCAAATGGAATGATTTGGGAGCACTTACAAGACTTCTGTCTCAGTGGTTCATTCCTGGGATGTATGCATGCTTTAAGTTTGAGACCATGACCCAGGCAATGTTGAAGTCCTTCTCTGTACAATGAAACATACACATGTAGTCATGTCTTATAGAACACTCCTGGATAAAGAAACAGTCAGGAAATGTGTGAAGGGTGAATTTGTCAAAACAAGTAGTAGTATTTTAGTGTAGAAGGATAATAATGCAGGACATCTTTTATCTTCTCATAAAGAATCCTATCATCAGTAAAGTGAAGATATTAAAGGTTCTCCTTATAGAGTGTGTTTGTGTAATATTAAATTCAATTCTATAGATACTTGTTTTTACACTGTACATTTAAACACTTATAGAACCAGATCATATGTCCTGGTATACACTGTAGTCCCTAATCTTCACATTGTTCATTTCCACTGTATTGGGGTTTCTTCACCTGTCAAGAAGACAGGCCATATTACAATCTCTACCAGAGAAATCATTCCTTCCAGTCTCTTACCTCTTTCAAAATCTCCATTTTTTTAAATAATTTTATAAAAATGGTATTTCAACCATAAGCAACAGTTTTTAAAACTATTAAGTCACTCATTTTTAAATATCAAATTGTTCATCATTAAAATCAGCTTAAACAACCAACAATTTGGGCATAAAATTATATTTTAGTACTACATCTACTGTATCAGATAGCTTCACTTTTATTTGGTAGTACCAAAGCTCAAAGGGTAGTAATTATCTAGTACTTGACCCATAGATTAATGGGAAACTGGCTACACTGTACACCATCAATGTTTGGGGCTAATTTTAGAGGTTGATAGATGAAAGAGAGTGTAAGACGCAAAAACTCCGGTAGAGATTGGCCATATTAGTGAAAAAATATTTAGTGATAAAATATTAAGTAAGGTGCAAACCCAGTTATTACACACAGGCCATTGATACATACCATTTGAGGTTGAGGGAACTATGAAGCCTCTCAACTTAAATCAGTGCTTTACAAAGTATACACTGTGGTGGATTGATAAGAGTTTCTTGAGTCCTGGTGCTCTCTGATTTGAGGGGCTTCAGGAAGCAGATTTCGGTGGTGGCTTTTTATTAATTAATGTAACTATCCTGTGTTACATACATGTATATCTTGTTTATTGAAGTTAAGGGGGGTTCCCTTCACTCGTTTACCTTTTAAAGCACGACGTAAAACCCCAATCAAACAAACATCCTTCACTACAGTGTAATATGGCGGCATACTGTCATCTGGGTAAAAGCCCTCATCAAACAAACGAACAGAGATCTCCCCTTGCACTTTTTAACAGAGGGATTTGAATTTAGAAAGAAACTGATCTTGATTGATGTTACTTGTGCTTACATCATGCATTTATAATGTTACATTAATTTACCTGGGTAAAAACCCTCATCAAACAAATGAACGGAGATCTCCCCTTGCACTTTTTAACAGAGGGATTTGAATTTAGAAAGAAACTGATTTTGATTGATGTTACTTGTGCTTACATCATGCATTTATAATGTTAAATTAATTTACCCGGGTAAAAACCCTCATCAAACAAACGAACAGAGATCTCCTCTTGCACTTTTTAACAGAGGGATTTGAATTGAGAAAGAAACTGATTTTGATTGATGTAACTTGTGCTTACATCATGCATTTATAATGTTAAATTAATTTACCTGTTGACGATGGAACTAGTTGCCTTCATGTAAGACTTTGGGCGACGATTGTGTATTTGTTTCTTGCTACATCCATGTTTACCAAGGGATTTGATTTAAACAAATATCAGTGGATCTCAGTTTGTTTTGTGTCCTGTGTTAGTCCTGCGTCGCCTTGGTGTTTGTTACCAGTGGCGTTAAAGGGGGTTTCCTTTACCTCTAATGTTGGCATAGTGTCCTCTGAGGAAAATAGCCTTAAGTAACATGTATATTTATAATCATGTATTTGCCTGATATGTCAGGGTTTTTCTTTGACATTTGCATTTCATATTATGTCAATTATTCATATTGCCATCCAATTATCTGGGGAAAATTTCTATTTTATTATAAATATAGGATCCTTTTGTTCAATTTCAGGTGCAGCATTTCTTTGAGGACCCTGAAGGAAAAGTAGAACTACCCCATACCTTGAGGGTAGACCATTGGAAGCGGCCGCAAGATTTTATCACAGAAGGGGTTAGTGCCTATTGGTTTTCAGTTTGTGCTTAGTCCAGGTAGCATGCTGTTAACACTAATGTTTCAATCACGCAGTGACAAAGTCATGAAGGGTAGTTTGAAGAGCACTTCAAATATCCACATCATTTCCTCAAGTGCATGTAATGTCATTACATTGGTAACAACTGCTCTGCTTGCTGACAAGGTGTATCGGTTCTTTAGGATTCATAAAAATGCATGATTACCGACTGGTATATATTTAAAAATTATTTCAATTATTTTGCAAAGATTTAATGAAATATATTCAATGCCTAGTTAGCAAAGATCAAGTAACTTTATATTTTATAATCATGTGCAAGGTTCTTTTCATAGTATTTATGATACATGTACATGATAAATATGTAAATAATATCCCATTGTACTGTATTTGTTCTGAAGGAAGAATTGAGCAATAATACGGACCATTAGTTAAGAATAACAAAATTTTAGGCAGGGTGGTAATACATATTTTAATATAAAATATATTGTATAGCAAGCAAGGCCAGCCTGAATGAAGGCGACATGGTGATTTTCGAGCTCTATGAAACACTACACAGGTCTGTCTAGTGTTAGTTCAAATGTAGTTGCATGAAATTGTTTCAAATTTTCAATATTCCTAAACTTACATTAGGCTGATTTTTACCCCTTATTTTAAAAATAATAGTTTCTAAATCTGATAGAAGGTTCATATTCATAGTAAAATTTCAATCAGTGTGGTCAGCTTGTTCCTTCGTCCTTTATTCAGGGCTTAACATTTCTCAATGGAAATCCATAATTCAATGGAATATTGTTAATTGTTGCAAAGATTTATGATCTTATTGATCACACCATATGTTAAGAATTCATAGTTGAGATGCTAATTTAGTAAATACTGTAGAAATCGGCTGGATCCTTGGAGGCGCTTAGCGAGGCATTTTATATCGCCATTTACCTTGCTGTGTGGATATGAATTATAGTTGTTTGCCATACAATAGGCTTTATGATGTTTTTAATAGCTTAGTCGAGGGATATTTGCTTATTAATAGGTATGCATTATTGTGTACCCCAGAGGGAATTGTGCCCATGCTTTAATAGCGTTCTTGACACAGTGTAAATTGGTCAGCGAATCAATAATGTATGGCAGTTTTATCGTGACTCATTCCATTATTAAAGCAAGAATAAAACTGACTGCTTTTTGCCATGTGGTTACCTGTGTGCTAGGACAGGTACAGTAATTGATCAAGTTAATAGGAGTTCTCCAGGCAGAGAGACATGCTTCAGTTCTTCCAATCAGTCGGCGTGAGGGCATAATCCCCAGGTGTCCACCATGACACTATAACAGTCCTGAAGAAAATCAATAATCCTTGATTTTTGGACAAATCTCTCATTAAATCAGCATGGAAAGCTTTGTGAGATTTACATATAATAAGACATGTGCAAGTCTTATTGACCAGTCAAAATTTCTTGAAATGTTCTCATTAATAACACCATACGTGTGGTTTTTAGTGATTGTCCACAAGAACAATTCTACACCTGCACTACACAGTACCAGAAATAATCAAATGGTGTGCAAAGATTGATCAGGGATCGGATTTCTGTAGCATGTCCTGTTTTGTGTCCTGAGTTGTCATGGTTGTTGCCAGTGCCATTGAGGATGGTTTCCTTCATCCAGTTGGCTTGAATAACATTAAGTATTACATAAAACCCTAATCAAACAAGCAATGGCTGGTAGGATCTCAGGTCTAAGGCTATCAGGAAGCTGTGTTGTTGAAGTATGTACTGTTACATGTATGTGTCCAGTTGTTCTGTTTGCTGCTATTGTAGTTGAAGATGGTTTCCACACCCATTGGGGCGGCACACCGTCATATGAGAGAAATACCCTCAAGTACGGAGTAAAACCCCAACAAACATTTAACTAACAATCAAACCTTATCAAACAAACAACAGATTTTCGTGAATTTTCTGATCCATTAGGCCTTGCCGCCTGATATATGATTCAACTACAAGAACCATTTTACTTACATTACAGTTTGCCTGTGATTAAGCTTAGTTAACAAATATTATGGTGGAGTACAGGAAACATAATAGCCTGGCCAGATGGAAATATTTCAGATTTCCAATTAGAGATGAAACTTTTAATTTGTATGAGATGACCAGTCCGTTTATGTATAGATTGATCACACAATGTAGAATGAGAAAGAAGAAATATTGAGTGACACTCTAAATGATATGAATCAACATTTACATAATACTTAATAGTATCAAGATTTAAGAATGTAACATGTGTTTGGAAATCCTTTATATCATTTCATACCCTGTAGCTGAAAATGTGTGCAAATATAAAGCATCTGTAACACAAGTTTCCATTTGTATTAGTGGTCTGGGTTGTGTAGTCTTTATTTGTACAAGTGCATTGTAGCTAATGGTTCATGAAGATAAGGTAGTCAATAGAGAAACTTGCAGCCTAGTAGGTCAGGAATGGTGTTCAGTATATCATCAGTTAATGAATTTATTGATCAATGCTATGTATTTCATTATCAACCAAAAGGTCTTTTGATAATGGACGTGTAAATGGAAAGAAATTTATGTATGCCTACTTGTACATATAGGTGCATAATTTACACCTGTGGAGCAGGGTGTTGGGCGGGAGCATCATGTGCCCTGGGGCTTTCTGAGGCATCAGGTAGCTGAATTATTGGGGTGTCATGTTTTTCATGTTGTAAATGTATTGTGGTTTCATCTGTGTTTCCAGCGTCTTTGAGAGCGGTTTACTTCATCCATTGGGCTGTTAAGCCATCATTTGAGTAAAATAACCTTAAGTTTGGGGATGGCAATAGATCATTAAATTAAAATAAGAGCTCAAAGTTCAAATGTAAATAAATTTTGAGAACTAAGATTATCAAATAATTGTGAATGCTACATTTTGACACTTATTCTAAGATTTCAGAATGTCTCTTGGTGTCTGTAATGATACTACCAAATCTGATAATGGTTTTGTCTTATTCAGACTCCAGTTGTTGTGGATTCTGAAACCGCTACCTGTTTTGACCTGATAACAAATAATGAAGATATCCACAATAGTGAGGTATAGTATTCCTTCCTAGTATCATTTAAAAACACATTCAACACCGGTGATAACCTAGGTACCAGACTTGCATCAGTTGGCTGAAATTTCAATGAATAAATTATCTGGTGGATCTATTCAATATATTTATTCTAATCTATTATTTTTTTTTGCATTCTGAAATGATTAAATAGCCTCTAAAAAGGATGTTTAAAATTCTTCTTACTTCTTGGAAGGTACTGAACAAATCTGCTAATAAATTATTCTTAAATGTCTAAAAAAAAATTAAGTTTAATTTCACCATAGGCGGCATAGTGGATATTAAAGATTTCCTTCATAAAGAATTAAAACAATCTGCTACAATAGACTTATATTTTCTGTCTATTCCTATCCCCGAGTTACTAATATCTTTGCTGTTTGTCTCTGTCTGACAGCTGATGCGATGTGTGATAAGTCAGATACAGGCATTATGGGAAATGCACTCGGCTAAACCTCCCACTCCAGAGGATCATGGGACACCAACGGAGGAAAGCTGCTCCACGTGGAAACCATGGGAACACATCTATGCGCTGTGTAAAGTCGGAAAGGGGCCACATGTACCTCTTTATAACCCCCATGGCAAATACATTGTTAGATTGTACTGGATGGTAAGTCAACAACTCCTATCAATCAGGTTACTATTATATAATACTAAGAATTATAAAAATGAATTTATAAAGAAATAAATTAATAAAATAATAATTTTATTTTGTTAATAATAAGGCGGCACTACGCTTTTTGTGTGTGTGTGTGTGTTGAATACCAGTTAAAATATGTGATGGAGATTTTTACTTTAATATTGTATATTTAACAGACCTTGCACAGTGATAAAAATATTTTGTTTTTGAAAATTATTGCTTTTCTACTTTTATTACAATAGCTGTTACATATATTTGAACATATTTCAGGGCTGTTGGCGTAAGATAACCATAGATGACAGTATGCCATTTGATGATGAAGGGAGACTACTGCTACCAGTATCAATGGTTCAGACAGAGCTATGGCCCATGCTGCTTGCCAAAGCTCTCCTCAAAGTGGCTTCCTTGGAGTAGGTTAAATGTGTTACCATAACTTTATGTTGTAAACTTGGACCAATAGTCTAACAGAAAAACATTGTAGGGGGTTGGCGAGGGGGGACTTGTCTGTAACGGTCCATTTATTCCTAACATGTACATGTTGTCTTATCAGAAATATACACAGGCAAGGATCAAAATTATCACTTGTCGACTGAAATAAGATACAGGCCATTTATTATTTTAACCAACTACTGATCTCTGTGACCAGTCAAGACTCAGACCTGATTGAAATTCTGGGTTAGTGAATCATTCCATTGTCTAGTAACTGTCCTAATTGTACATCACTTTTAACAGCCAATACGTCACAAATTATAATTGTGAAATAATCTTGCATTTTCCTCTTGAAATTTACAGTATGATTTAATTAAAGGTAAGCATAATGTTCATGTAGACATGATTATCTATTTTCAGTTACAATGGTGGCAGTAACAGTTCAGAATTTGGTGACTGTAGTGTTATCCATTGCTTGACTGGATGGATTCCAGAAACTATACCTTTGCAGTAAGTGGTGGCTTCCATTACAAGTTCCAGGTGACTGGGCAGGAGTTTCTTGTGCCCTGGGGCTGTCTGAGCTAAAGAGCATCACCAAGCTGATTTGTTGTGGTGTCCTGTTTGTATATGTGGCATCTTTGTCTGTTGTCGGCGTCGTTACGGTTTAGTGAAACATCCTAGTTAGGAATGTTAAACACTTGGTGAATAAAAAATGTGTTATTTGTGATGAATGATTGTATATATAGATTGTTGGTTCTAAGATATGTATTAAAGAACATCAAAATAAGTCATTTATGTTTTTCTGTCCTGAACATTTACATTTTTTTCAAAATTTGTATGTCTTTGATAGACTATTTAGTGACAGACATATTATTAACTTTTGTTTGACAGTCAAAGCCACATGACAGAGGTGTGGGAGTTATTGAAGGGAATGATCCCTGAGTGGAAGCTACCTGAACAAGACTGGGAGAAACCACAGGACCCCAGCCCCGACCATAAGAAAGAGGGATCTATAGTCTCGGTAAGATATTCTATCACCAAATCAAATGTAAAATGTTGTTTTGTGACAAACATGTTTTTACCTTAATTTAAATACATGTGAGTTTGTGTTGTCATTATATTTTCTTTCATATCTAAAACCCAGTATGGACAGCAACGCAAAGTCGTCATATAAGTGAAATACAACGTCAACACCAATCAAACAAACAAACAATTTAAATATATATTTTGGAAATTAAAATAGGATGTCCAAGCATTATATAAAATGTTATGGTTATTTGATTACCAGGAAGGTGGAATTAAAGATGAAAAAGGTGACAAAGATTCTGTGATGACAGAAAAGAAGGGAGAGAAGGCTGATGCTAAGAAAGATATTAAGGAGAAAGGGTCAAAGGATGCCAAGGAAAAAGGTAAAGTAGGCCAACATCTTCTCTAAAGAAACTCTGGCCCCTGTTTCACAGTACCATATGAGTGAAATAACCTTAAGTATGGCGTTAAACCCAATCAAACAAACATCTCTTCAATCTGGGTTATGATTGGTTCGGCTTTTGAAAAAATCGGTTTACAGGAATGTAAGCAATGGATTGTTGGCGCGCATGTATGTGGTGGTTTGTTAGTCTCAATAAGTAATACTGACACTGCCTTTGAATGAGGGAAATTACTTCCACTAAACCACCAGAAACAGATACTTGTGATGTATAATTTGTTATAATTTAGTTCTTTCATGTTTTAATTCCTCAGAAAAATCTAAGGATGGGGACAAAAAGAAAGACAAGGACAAAGATAAGGATAAGAACAGTAAGTCAAATCAATTACTTTCTGTTACAACTTATTTAATTCATAAGTATTATCAAACTAATTTTATAGGTGTAAGCTCAATCCAAAGTTGAGAATGTCAATGTATTTTTGTTAGATATGTACTGTTTGTTTGCTGGTGCTCTCTGAGCTAAGGGCATCAGGAAACAGATTTGTTTGTGGAGTTCGGTTTATAGCCCTGTCAGTGTTGTTGGGGGAGGTTTTCTTTATTGTGCTGACATGGCGTCCTATGAGCAAAATAACCCTGAGTACAGCAGAAAGCTCCCATCAATCAATCGAGTGCTTGTTTGTTTGTATGATGGTATGCATCATACTAATAAAGGCCACATGTTGTATCAGCTGAGTGCACTTCCTATGATGTAGTGAGAATGAGTTTGTTGGTTAGACCTGGATAAACAAGTTCACAACTCTTAGCAATTTTCTGGTTTATTTATAATAGTTTTCGTCTCATTTTCCCCACCAAAGCTGACAATAACAAGTCTTAGCCACGTGGTATATTGATCAGCTTTTAATGATAAGAATCAACAGATGTGATGCAATAAATTGAACATGTGTTTTCACTTGAGGCCATATGTGGATCAATTAAAGGCCAGCCAAATCAGTCTTTTTTGTTGCTCCCTTAAGTGATGTTATCTAATATGTATAGATTTTTATGAAAGTTTATCACCAAAGTGAAGTGTTCTTACATGTTTTGTGTAACTGTAATAGCATGTAATCTCAAGTGTACACATCTGCCTTTCAGATAAAGTGTCAGCTTTATTGATATTTATTGTTAGCTGAAAAAATAAATACAATAATAATAACAACTTATTATAGGCACGCCAAGGGAGAAGAAATGTTTAAGCTTAATATTGTCTAGGCCTTCGTAGACATGAAGAAACAGCCTGTTTTTTTTATAAATTTAAGATGAGTTGGCATGGACTTTACATGGACATTCTTGCAACTATTATAAACTTTTCTTAGAAATCAGTTGAATGCTTTTTGCTTTTTCTGGCTTTCTTTGAAATTTCATTGTGGAAAGTTTCCTGTTCTTGGTTCTGTCTGAACCCATTGGCCTGGCAGACCGTCATATGACTGAAATACATGAAAGCTCCAATCAAACTATAATTCACAAATTGTCCTCTTACTTTTTCTTTTAGAAGAGAAGTGTATGACAGAAGAAGTCTCAGTCCCAGAGAAACCAGAAATTGTGGTGTTTGCCAGTTACTGGAGCACACCTAAATACCCAGCCAAAGTCTCAGTCCTAGCTGAAGTGGTAAGTCTTGGTCATACCGGTACACTAAGAAACTTAGTCAGACAGTGTTCTTTGGTTTTTCTTGTCCAAAAGTATTGTGTTCTTTACTGCTTGAAAATGGCACTAATATTAAAGATAATAATAAAAATTATTTTCAAATATAAAAAAAATATAAATATTTTTTACCAGGGCTATGAAGACGCTTCACAATAAGATTGTGGCATGTATTCCTGTGGGGTCATTTTCAATTTTCTACCTTTTCTTTTCATCCATTATTCATCAAGCTATTTCAAAAGTACAATGAGTAGAATCATACATGTGTATCTATTTTGTTGTTGTTGTGTAGGCGGACGCAGGAGAGAAGTTAAGACAGAATGGCCTCTCTCATCTGTACCCCCATCCTGTGTGGATCCGCCAGACACGATCCTGCCCACTAGAGGCACCACAACCACCTGAGAAAATACCAGCCTGGAAACTTATCAGACCTCGTGTCAAGAAAACTACGCCTTCGGATGAACCCAGAGGTAAAAATTATAGACAATCATTGAAAAAACTGTTTATTTTAATTTTTGACACATCACACTGTTAGATCTATAATCATACCTACAGGATTAAAGTTTTAAGGTACCTAATTGGTTTACCAAGAGACATTACCAATTATATATTCAGATCGATGATACAGTTGTTTTCCTGTGGGGAAAAAAGATTTTTCGACCCTATTATGAAAAACAAACCCAGGAACTTTCAGCTACATGTATGTGTATAATATTTAGTAGAGCAGTGTTACGTCTCCAACAAAACATGCCCATGGTTGGATGGACAGTAACCTTGGTTGTGTTAGAATTATTACGTACTGTTGGAATACACCATCATCATATAAGTGAAATACCCTTGGGCATGGCCTTAAACACCAGTCAGTCAGTCATGTGAACAAGTTGTTGAGGTGCTACATTATTATTAATATTTGAAAATGTATGTTGATGTATATTTTGTTGTGTGTTTTACAGCTACCCCCGAGCCACCCAAACCAATAGAGTGTATAGAACTCACCTCACCCTTTGTTAACTACAAAGTCAGTCCAGTGCCTATTCCCACGGATGTGTGAGTCATTGATTTTAACTTGTGTCTACTGAGCGATATTGAAGATTTGAGCTCCAATAAAATTAACTGTTTCATAGATCACAGATTTTTGCACCAAAAATATCTTATAAATATAATATAAACCCAATGGTATAACAGAGACTGGCCTCAGAAATACATAGGTAATAACAAAGTGAACTATATCAAAAAAATTAATATAACATAGACTTAATATTGTAAAAAAAAGAAAGTTAATAATAAAGGAAAGATTTTTACCAAAAAATTGTACTGGAACAGGAATGACTAAGTAGCAGAGATTTCCCCGAAAAAATGTGATCAATGAAAATTAAAAACTTAAACAGCTGATATTTACTTGCTCACCAAAATATTGTTAAGTTAAAGGACATACAAAAGGAGAATGTTTCACTCCAAGAATATTTTGAAACAAAGCAAATCAACTTATATGACTTCCGATACACAAAATTTACTGAAGCAAACTCTACTGTATTAAGCTATATATAAAACATTTAATGATTATTGTTTATGTTTCTATTCCTTCAGTCATCGCCCTAAATCCTCGTTGGAGCGTGGGGGTACTAGATCTCGACCGTCCACGAGTGCTGGGATATCCATTGAGGAGACTGATGAGGATCTTCCCGAGCCCCCGTCTATTGAAGACCTGGTCACCACTTCAGAGCAGTTATCAGTACAACAGGAATCTTTACTGTCACTATCCAAATCTAAGTCAGATGTAAGTAAACACAAATTTTTAGAATATATTACAATTGCATTTCCTCAAAATCTTTGCAAGAAGAAATTTCAAAACTCCAGAGGGTTTTTTTTAATTGTGAATCAAATTACATACATATATGTTTTGTCAATTGATTTTGCTAATTTTATAAAATCAGAATACAGCAAGACTCATGAATTTTTTGAATTTCTTATAAACCTTATTGTAATATTATTTGTGAGACAAAGATCAAATAATCGTCACCTGCTTCAAGTGCTTTTATTGGCAGTATAAAATGTTTGATTCTTATAACACCAAGTTGTCTGTGGCAGTTAAAATACCGAAATCTTCATTATCGTTGTGTTTTCAGACGGGTTTTGAGAGTGCCAGCAAACCGGGTACTCCAAACAAACCTGGAACTCCTCAGGGAAAGAGAAAGCCAAGCTCTGCCACTAAAACAAGTGTTACCGAGGTACAGCAGATAAGGCTTTCACTATATTGTCTGTTTCGTCGGACTAATGCTATACTTGTATAATTAAATAAAGTAATTGTGTATTGCTCAGTTGTGTAGATGTATGTTAGTGTTTTTTCTTGATGTGATAGGTTTAAGATGAAATCATCAGTTCCACTAACTTAATTGATGCCAAAGTGGAAGTTATTGTAATCAATCCCTTAAACTTTACCATAGAGTCTGAAATCTTGATTCTGTCTAAGTTTACACTTTGTTTATATATAAATAAAGTATAACTGTCTATCAAGTGACTAGTTAGAGTCCAATCATATCATATACAATAGTTAAAGTGTCATTTCATTATTATTCTTTTGTCCGGTAGAATGTAACACAGTAAAGCAGTTCAGATTTCAGTTTCTTTATTCTTTTTCACATTGCACCCAGGATGGATTAGACTAACAAGTGATTGGGCCAGTATATTTTAATGTCAGCCAGTAGGGTAAAGAGCTGAGTTATGGGATATCAATGCAAGTCTGGCAGCACCAACTAGATCTTTCACATGAACCTTAAATAACAGGTTTAGTTTCAACTTCTGTTGTCAACTTTCAGGTGGACCGTAAAGCTAGTAAATCAAGCAGCCAGCTCATAAATAGAGAGAGATCAAAAAGCTCTGTAGGGAAGTCTGACAGTAGATCTGTTAGGTCTGAGGAACAATTAAAAGGTAAGACAATCACTGTTTAACTCTAAAATGAAGCTTGTGTAAAGATACTGTATAAAAGAATGACGGGCTTATGGTGGTCATGGTGTGTAATTTGAGAAGCTCTTTGGTTTATTACCAAACAATCATACAACAAATGGATCAAATAAATGAAATAACTTGAATTGCTTGGTTACTTTGCTCCATTGTAATCAATACATGAACAGAAATGTTTGGAAAACTGAATTCCTTATAAACAACTTTCATTTATCTAGTGTTTTAATGCAGTATCATTCATTTTAAGGAGTACTGTCGAGTGAAGCTGGATTAGCAGGGGATTTCAGTTCTGGCGATATAGCTGAAGAGGTTTCCATTGATATTGAGAAACCTGAGGCCGACTGCAATGAAATGAAACCTAAAAAATTCTGGATGGATTATGACATCTTCTACAAATGTTTTAAGTAAGTTTGATAATAAAAAATAAAAAAATATATATAAAAATAACCCCAGGGAAACCGTTTTACTATATGCAGATGTTTACTTGAATAGACAAGAAAATAAAATTGAACTTTATTTACCGAGTTTTGGTGACAATGAAATGTTTAGTACTGATGAATGAGTTCCTGTTTATTTCTTTATGCTTTTTTAGTTTATGTTCAGTAGAATTATTTTATTTGAAAGTACTGTGTGAAAACCCTTTTTGGCCAAACAACAACATGTTAATTACCATTCTGTCTTTACTTTTTAATTGTCTTTTGTTAATTTTCTTTTGTTAACTGTCTTTACTTGCTAGAATCCTTGCAAAGGAGGTGTTTGTTAACATTCCCTATGCACAAATGTTTAGTTAAGTTGCATTAGTTGAGCTGTGCATATCATTGAAGACCAATCAACCCAGCTACAGAACATTCTTGTCTGATATATACATGTAGATAATTTCTGTGAACATAATTGTTGCTAATGATATCTAAATAGGACTTTCAGATATGTACTATGTTTAATGCTTACTTTTTTATTATTTTGTTTTATGCAGGACTTTGTACATCTTTCACAAACCATCAACATACCTTTGTAACAACAAACATTCCGACTTGAAGGTGAGTTTTTGGCATATTCTTTGAGATCTCCTTTTTACTGTTTCTCGTTTTGCTCTGTGTCATATTAATCAAGAAGTTTTTGTAATTAAATGGGTCTTGTTTGATACATGTATGTGCACTGCTTGTTTTGATTGAAAACAATAATAATAATTTGATTGTGAATGACATTAACATGACCTGTTAACTCCATGTCTGGCTAAGGGCAATAGTAGTCCTTGAGACATTGTCTTTTCAACAGATCAAACAAGTAAGTTGTCTCCACATTTTTAGGGTGTGTGTATTAAAGTGTCACAGTTTTGTTTGAATTCACTGCCGTCATATAAGTGAAACACCCCTGTGCACGGCAATCAAACACCAATATGAAATCCATCAATCATAATTGGACTCTAAAGTAAATTATTTAAAAGTTTGTGTACAGTCACACTTATATTTACAACATTAGTGTATTGTATAACATTTATGTGGTGGAATAAAACAATTTTCTGACTGCCATCATATGAATTAAATATCTTGAGTAACTAAATATCAGCAAGGACTTAAATAACTCAGTGCTACTGAAATACCAATATGTCATTTAGGTTAAGTATTTTAAACATGAATAAACCCCCCAAAAGACAGCCATAAGTAAATTTAATCTTCAATATTGTTAGCTTTGTTTTGTTTTAATGTTGTACAGTTGATAAATGTGATGTTTGATAATCTTCTTGTGTTTTGTAACAGTATTTGAACTATGTGGTCACATGTTATATGTTGTTTGACTGACTGTTGTCTTGCAGAGCCTTGCACCCATCCCAGTTGCCACAGGAAAAGATAAAAAAACGGGTACTCCTGCTGCCCAAGGGGTAAATGCGTCTTCCTCAAAGACCTCCCAAACCCCTACGCACGCCTCTCACACTGCACCCTCCCCCTCAAACCCTCAAAGTGTGAGTATTACCATCCCCTCTGTGTTAGGAAGGCGATTTGTTTTACACAAATAGATAGCAATATTTAGTTTTACCGGCCACTCCAAAATGTATAGATTTTTTTAAAAAGTCATTCCAAAAGTGAAAAAAATAGGTGAAGTGTTTGAAATAGATCAATCAACTAGAGCCCTTGTATTACAAGTAATATCCCTCTCGTCTATTGATTAGAAAAAAACTCCTTCTGTCAGTGATTTTGCTAAATAAATAGACTTGAGTGATATTTATCATAATACACAGGCTCTGGTTATTTAAGCCCTACATCGCACGCCATACATGTGTTGACTGCTGCTCTCTTAATCATATTGATCTAACATATGTATATTCTTTTTACTTGATGTGAATCCTATCAGTTAACGTTACTAAAATGTAGTAAAAAAATAACCTTCCTAAAACAACTTCTCTGTTCAATATATCTTCCCCTTTTCTGTTACTATTATCTTATCTTGATATTATATTATGATGAGCATGTGTTTGTTAGGTTTGGGTTTCTTTTGAATTTATTTGAAATGCCATGATTGCTATTTATAGTATTATTTTGTTACTTTGGAAATAACACTCTAAGAAATAAGTAGAAAGATTTGCTGATTTGGCTCAGTATAAGGGATTAACTAACTGCTGGGGAATGGATGGCTGAGGATGGGTTTCAGTATGCAAAATTTTCTTAATCATCTGTTCTAAGATGCTGGTATCTGGAAAATGGCTGAAATATTATAATTTGGAATTACCCCAAACCGATAGCACTATCTCATAATGACTGATGATATATATGGTCACAAGATTTGCAGTCTTAACTTTAAGACAGTTTGCTGGTCCAACTTAAAAAGACATCACCTCCAATGTATTCAATTCCATCTGCACATTAATTCATGTTTTGTCAATATAATGTTAATTAGGTAAGCATATTGAAGCATGTAAAAAGACACTGTCTTTCATGTTACCTATATCGAAACCTGCTTGTTTCTTTTAGAAAGTATTTCAGTGTGAAATAAATAAAGATAAAAAAAAGACACTTACAACAAACAAAACAGAATGTTACTCGTTGACCTTTCATTGATGAGATCAGATCAAGACAATAAATTTAGTACATGTCATTGTTCGCTACTGGGTAACATACAATAACTGTTTAAATATTTTCAAACATTAATATTTTTAATTAATTATTCTCACTCCCAAATTAATTATAAATACTAAAGATAACCCATGTTCTCAATAGTATTTATTTTATGATATATAGATAACTGCCAATGAAA
The DNA here is from genome assembly GCA_032466195.1 of Katharina tunicata. Taxonomy (NCBI): domain Eukaryota; kingdom Metazoa; phylum Mollusca; class Polyplacophora; order Chitonida; family Mopaliidae; genus Katharina; species Katharina tunicata. The sequence continues at coordinate 10,728 of JAVFBZ010149195.1, read as the reverse complement.
TCCATTAAGAGGAAACATGTTATATTTTATGATATATAGATAACTGCCAATGAAATCCATTAAGAGGAAACATGATATATTTTATGATATATAGATAACTGCCAATGAAATCCATTAATAAGAAACATGTTATATTGTTATTTCAGGGTGCTGATGATAAGACACATCATTACTTATGTATCCTTTTGTCAAATAACTAATTTTCATTTCATGTATCACAGGTAGTTGGGACAGAGTCTCCTGTGCCCTGGTGCTCTCTGAACTTAATGTGGCACCAGTGAGCCCATTTGTACCATAATCAAACAAACACACAACAGACCTAGAAGTTTTGAGCTCTCTTGAGCTTTCATATCGGGTTATCTACCATAAACAAGCAACACAGAGTCCTCAATTAAGTAAAATACTGTAAATCACCTATAATTCCGACCATGCATAATGCTCACCTTTTTGCAAGTTGTGGAAGTATTATAGCATGTAAACAAACAAATTTAAGTTTATTGTAAAATCCTGATTCTCCTTTAACTGTAAAACTGACAATATTTTAAAGTCATTTAAATAGCTTCCAAAGTATTAACTTCATGGTCGAAATTTTAGGTGATTTAGGGTACCATTCAGTGTGGTGTTAAGCATCAGTTAGATAAATTAATCATCAGAGATAAACATGGTCGTCCTCCGTCTACATTGGTGAAGCATATATCTTTAAAAATAATGTTCTTATTGACAACTTGATTCATGACATGCATAGTACTCATTCAGCTTGAACATCTTTACGTTGCTCATTGGAGGTTGAGAGTGAATCACTGTAGTACTGTAGGGATGGTTATGTACCAATAAAACTGGGAATTCCATCACTATAACCTTCAGTGCAGCGCTATTAAAGTACCCACCTTTTAATTGAGGCCCTGTTCAAGTTTAATTGTCTATGAAAGCATTGTTTCAATAGACTTTTTCCAATAAACATAGATTTACACTTTTTATGAACTACATGTATGTGATTTGAAAAATAAAATGAGATAGACATATAAATGAAGATTGTTGACAGCATTGTAGGTTATAATTCTTAACAGTTATAAGTTGTTGACAATTTAAAGCCGACTGAGATCGTGGTGTCCTACTCGACAGTGTGCAGGTGGCATGAACCTCCGCCTATCCAAGTACTGGCAGACGAGAAAAAGTCACATTCTAGTCTGAAGGGAAAAGAAAAAGAACCGGAGAAAGAAATGACTGCTGGCACTAGTAGTAGCTTACTTGAAGGTTAGTTTGAATTTTGAGATAATCTCTTGGAACTAGTGTTATTTATAGTTATTATAAAATGTGTTTTTGTAACAAAAGAGAGGTATAATAACCATGTATAGACCCAGGGAATAAATTTATAAAAAACATAAACAAAAAAAGTGTACTACAGCCCTCTTTCTTTGGAAAGCTTTCTCTTCTAATCATCGACTATTTTTCATCTTGCAATCGGCAGGTAGTTGGGCGGGAGCTTTCTGTGCCATGGTGCTCTCTGAGCTAATGCGCATCAGGAAGCCGATTTGTTTTTGTGTCCTGTTTTTCATACTTTAAGTGTATTGTTGCGTCTTCTATGTTGCCAGCTTCGTTTTTGGTGGTTTCCTTCACTGATTGGGCTGGCACGCCGTCATATAAGTGAAATAACCTACAGCAAACAAACAAACAAACATATCACCTTACAATCCTGTTCTACGTACAGATTACAATGTCTTTAAGACATTAAGACATTAAAGACATAGTAATACCAAAGGCTAAATTCAAAATTTACAAAATATCACAAGAAGATTGTGTTTCCTGTGGAAATTTAAACCTTAAATGATTAGGCATACATGTACATGGTGAATGTAGTTATGGAAAGCATTGCACTAGTAAATAAAATGTGTGGATGGCTGCCAGAAGTACACCCTGAACTACTTCCTGAATTGTTAGTGGGTATACTTTAGTTCTGGGTATGCTTGGAAACAGCATTCAGTTTTACTCTGTTCTTCTCTTTCTCTTCGTGCTCTCATAGTGGAGTCCAGTGAAGGTATGCAATACTCATAAACCAGATAAAGTATAGTTTTATATGTTGGAGGTTGAGTGATTGGCTGGGGCTTCCTCTGCCATGTGCACAATGGTGCCTTTATACAAGATCCATATTTCGGGTGCCTTGTTTTGTGTCCTGTGCTAGTACTATGGTTTTTTTCTTTCTATTTCCGAGTGACATCAAGGATGGTTTCCTTCCCCCTTCAGACTAACGCCCAGACACAGGTCAAATAATATTTAGTATGGGATAAAACCACAAATACTGTTGGATAAATAATGTTTCTAGTATCCTCTACAATTCACTAAAGTCATAATTGCTTCTTGAAATTGATAAATTGTGAACAACTTGCATGATTTTACTTTTCTTTGAATCCTTAAACTGTTGCTGTTGGTTTGTAAAATGACAGTCTTCAACATAAAATATCGTGTAGAAATCCTTATGATAAAGAGTCCATAACTTGCAGATTAATGGCTTGAAATGTTATATGTGTAGTAATATACAATTCTGTCCAGTCTAATGAGTGTGGTAGAGAGGAGCTTCCTGTACCCTTTTGCTGGCTGGACCAGTCTTTTTTTGTCGCGCCCTGTTCTGCGTCAAACGAATGACCTGTACTGTTTTGTTTGTTGCCAGTGTCGTAGAATGGTTTAATTCACACATTGAGCTGACTGGCCTTCAGGTGAATACAGTAACGTTATGTACATGTATGACATAAAAACTTAATCAACCAATCATTGTTTAGGTTTAACAGGAAAGGAGGTGGTTGCTCCGCAGCCTGTCACTCCAGGCACTCTGGTGGCTGAGCCGTATTCCTGGAAGAGTTTAATAACAGGCCAGCCTATACTCCGTCTGCGAACTTCTGGAACAAAATCTGCTGTTCTAAGTCTGCCTGCTGGGTGAGTCCAATTTACGCAATAGTCTTTTTGGAGAATGTGAAACCAGGTTGTATGGATTTTAGCCCTTACATGTGTTCTGTTTTTTTCATTTTTTTCATTTGTGAATTGTAACAACTATACAAATTATTATCCTGAAGGTTTTAAGTTGGTAACGACATCACAGGGTGTCGTTTTGCTCCTGTGCAAGCAGATTTGTCATGTATAATGGGTAAAATGAATGCATACGATAAAACCACATTTACATGTAGATTGAGTTTAGATTTTCTATATGATTTTCTGAACATCGATAATGCAATATGAAGATTTTCCTATTGTCAGAAAATGAACAAGTCTTTAACACCACCTGATCTGCTGCTGATGTAATGAGATATACTTAACACAATGTCTGGACAAATTTAATCTATAGTAAAAATTGACGTTATGATGCATAATGCATGAAGGCTTCTAAAAGCATAAAGCAATTGTACAATTTTTGTTATCTTTTCATGTTGTAGACGTCATGTTTTAAGGTTTGTGATGTCAGCCCCATTAGGTTACCATGTTCATCTATGTTCAACTGTTAACTTCGTCTTTGGGGAGGAAGATGCTGTCATGTGTCATCTAAAAAATGTAAGTACATCTTAAACAAGGAGATTTTAGACAGTTTATCTTTGTACATTTCATTGACAGTTCTGATTTCTATAAAATTTCTATCATTTAAGATTGTATTAAATAGTTTAAATACAGCTCGTTCTTAACTGGTTAGAGTTTATCTTAACCACAATTGACCGTTCCCATGGATGGGGTTGCATTGTGAAATTATGCCTGTGGGAGCATATGCTCTCCAGACAACAGGTATTGTAACAGTAAACTCTTGTGCATGACTTGAGAAGATAACCTTTATGACACTGTGGATGACAGGTTATCTGTTAATTACCTTAATAATGCAGATTGCTTCACTTTGATTTCAAACTGGCACTTTTATTAGTGTTATTGGTCTGATGCCAGAATAGAGGAAGCCAATTCAAGAAATTAAAATAAAAACACAATGAAACTTAATTAATTTGTTTATATATTTTAATTCAAGACATTATTACTATTGCAGGAGAGTTGCCGGTTTATAGAGAATGCCAACCTGGTGATTGGTTGTCTGGGTAAATGTATCCAGAGTTACTCTGATGGAGAACTGTTCAGATCCTCCTCTGAGGAGTTAGTGGACTCACACTGTCCTTACAGGAAAGACAGACTAGTCTCTAAACAACATCATTTCCAGGTTTGTACTCTTATCTATTTGTCTTTTAATCCTCCTGTTTCTCTGTGTTTCTTTAGTTAGATTCCAGTCTGGTTGTATATGTGTTTACTAATAATTTTAAAGATTGCTAAGTATATAACAAGGTTTTTGTTCGACTATGATTTTTTAAAAATATTTTTTATAATCCCATTACAGATATTATGTTGATTTGCTATTATTTGGGATGGACACCATTGCACAAGTATTAAACATTTTCATTTGTCTAAACTTAACTATATGTATCTGTGTTTCAGGTGTTCAATGAGTCTCTATATGCTATGTTGAGAAAAGCTCTCACAGAAGTGATAACCCCTGATATGGTGGTAGCCTGGAGAGCCTTTAACTTTGATGTCACCACTAAAGCTATACTAGGACATCTTCCAAGCAGCAGACCAGGTTTGTGGTATTCAGAAGTCAGCAGTTCAACAGATCAGTTTCGCATATTATAGAGTAAAAGAAATCAAGTCATATTGGTATATAAAGATAATATATTCCAGCCTTGTTATGCCATCAATCTTGTACATAACTGATGATGGCATATTAAATAAAGCTAAAATATATTATCTATACCAATATGACTTCCGTGTTCAAAGTTTCTGTTTGTCTATATTTGTGATATTCACTCAGCTTGATATGTACGTTTAATATTTGTATTTTGGAATCTTGTGATTAAATCATGGCTGACAAATAATCACAATCAGACTTTGTTTGATTTTAATAAACACAGGTCAATGTTTATGATCATGTTTTGATCTCTATTTTAAGTTTAAATCCGTGGGACTATCAAGATAATTTTGGATAACAAAGCGTCTCTATGTATAATGTAACCTCTATGGATTACAGACAGTCCATAAACATCTCAAATTTATAATACCTCTTATAGTGCCATCATATTGAATTTGTGAATTTTTGTTTTTCTAGCCACAGGTAACACAAGTCACCGAGGTTCAGCGAAAACCAGTAACAAGAAACGTAAGTAATCTCTGGAAATATTTCACATATATAGTTTATGATAATCCCCTCTGCACTTCAGCCTGTCTTAAAGTGCTTCAGCATAATAATGTAGTCCAAAGATAGTTTACTGCTATTTTGTTAAGAAATTACAAGCAATTAGTCCACATTAAATACCTTTATCCAATTCTAGCATTGTAGATATATTTATTTAACATTTGCATAATTATATTATTAAACTAAGTTTTATAATTTGTTGAGAAACGTTTTATAAAGATGACTGGTGCAATACTTTTCTTCTGATAATATACTTTATGCTAGTGAAACCTGAGTATACGAAACCTCCATGACCAGAAAACATATCATGTTTGACACATTTACATAATGACTTGATAGTTGGAATATTGAGGACTTTTTAGCTTGGAGAGCGTATTCAAAGAAGATGGTCACTATAGTCCGTGCATATGTTTCTAAAGGGCTCCGTCTACTCAGGTTTCTGTTAAGTCCAGATATCTGGTTATCAGGCTGTTATAATCTGGTTTTCTTGAATTATATTAAACGATTTCATTTATAATTATTAATTGTTATATATTTTTGTTGTTTTATTTTAATGTTCTGTATATTTTTGTTTTTGTGTGTCAATGTAATAACTAGATCATTATATTCCTATATGATGGAAGTTAATGTTCAATTTGTTTTATCTAACTCTTGGTTTAACATAAGATTTAATATATGTACATGAAAGTGAATGTAAACAATTGTTTAAAAGTTATGTATTGTATTATAATACCAGGCATTTTTAGCTAAGGCATGATTTGTCTTAAACCTCATATGATAAAGGAGTGGAATTAAGGTAGAAAGCTGCTGCCAACAATTAACTTTAGTTCCCTGCTTTTATTTTACTATTTTAATGCAATACTCTGCGCTTATCCACTATTTATTGTCTTGCTTTGTCTGCATCTTCAAAACACACAGAGAAAAAGAATATTTGTTTTCTTTGGTTTCCTAGAATGCAAATTAATTTTAATTTTAGCATGAATATTTGGTCTTTGAGCAGACATATAAAATCAGTTGATTGACTGATCATGACAATTGAAATCTACAATGGATTTTTTCATCTTATATTTTGGATACACTTCCCAGTATCAAAAATTTCTTTATCCTATTTATAGTCAAGATTGGTTCAGAGGTTTTTAAAAATTTAACTCTAACAATAAGAAGTAAAGACATGGAAATACCCTGTAGCAAGAAAATAACAAATACCTTCTCTGTAGAGTATATATGCCCATTCCATAAAGCTGCTGACTGCAGTTGGCCATTCAAAAATAATGCAAATTTACTATGCTACATGTATTAATGTTGCAGCTATAAAAATGCCTGGTAACCCCCTGTTGATTACAACTTGTTTTTCCCCACACAAACACAATCTAATCCTTGTCTTCTAATCTTTTTCCCCCATACTAACAACGATTCTAGATCCTGTTGCTGCCCAAGTAGAGGGTAGGTCAGTTTGTCATTTGAAGGAAAACAATCACTGCCTAACTTAAATTTATTGCCAAATTTGACAATAGACACTGCTATAACTATTTTTTTTAATAAATAATTTAGGATTTATACAATGCTTGGGCTTAAAATTTAGCAAAATGCTGTAGTAATTTGTAAGAAAAATTTAGTATTAAAATGTTCTTTTCCCTTGAATTAAATGTTAAAATTAATTTAAACTAACATTAATACTGTATTGACATGTAAGTGCTGTTTATATTCTTTTTAGCTTGATTAATTTTTGTGTTGTCTTTTTGTTAATCCAAGTGTTACGAATTTAAATTTATTTTAGAACCAGAAAAAGTTGAAAATCCATGGATTGCTAAATATATGTGAGTAGACAAATCATATTATTAAGACGTTCAGCTTGATCAGATCAAAGGAAAAGAATGGTTTTATTAAGATTTATGTCTGATTCATTAACAAGTTTCCTTCACAAATTTGTATTGAAGTATACACTTTACGTATTGAGTGAAACACCAAACAAATTGGTAGCCAATTCATTTCTAGCTTTCTCAGCGGTGAGTAAAATTTAACCGGGCCTTTAATAAATAAACTATTGCTTCGTCGTTGATGTGTTTCCATTACAATTAATACTGACCCAATAACATAACATGGGTGGTTGGCGAGAGTTCCCTGTGCATCAGGCAGCCAATTTGTTGTGGCATCCTCTTTTGAGTTGTGTCCTTGTCTGTTGCCAGTGTTAATATGGGTGGTTTCCTTTACCCATTGGGTCAGTAGGCTATCATATGGGTAAAATAACTTTTATAAGTGCGGCTTTAAATCCCTATCTATCAATCAAAATGACATAAGATATATTTAGTATATACTGTGTATAATAGTGTTGTACTCAAGGTAAGCCTATAACCAGCTCTGATCTGTTTTGAATGTACCTGTACCTCGTATCTGCTTACAGGGAGCCCTCAGTCGATGAGCACATAGCAGCAGTTAAGATACAGAAAGTTTGGAGGGGTTACTGGGTTAGAAAAATCAAAACAGCCAGACAACCAGGTATGGGATGCTTTATACATCTACAAAATGACTTCATCCAGTTTTATGTATAAGGTTTATGATCACTTTATTTCGTCATATTTATACCTTGTAAAAGCTTCAGCTCTCTCGGACAATGGGAGTTATTATTAGGTCGTCTATCAAAAACAGTGTGTTTTGGGTCACCTGATTGGCCATAAATTCTCTTATAACATAGGACAGCACCTTTTTGTTCCTTGTACCATACACAGTCCAGCAGACGCCAGGCTCGCCTTACCCCTTTTTACGGCTTTGGCTTATTAACCAAATTAATATTTATTTAATTAATCCTTTTGGATACTTTTTGGCGCTGTGCCTACATATCATTTTTGCTGCTGGATAATTTCACTTGGCCAATCATGTTGTTTCATAATCACTTGTGCACTGCTGCCTGTAACCATGATAAAAATGAAGACTAAATGAAAGGTGTTCATTGATTGCCCTTGCCTTACATGTCGTATGCAGTCCTTGTGTTAACTTAATTGTCATGGCCTTGAATTTGAACTCCTGGTTTTACCATTGAGTAAAAATGTTTGTTCATCCATTGATCATTCATTACCCGACTATAATATAGCACTCATGAATACATAATTGTTTTTTCTTGTTTCTCAGGCACAGAAGAACATGCTAAAGTCAATGAAAATCTCCAGAAAGCTTGGGCTGTCATAGAATCTAATGCTGAAGCAAATGGTCTCTTCTTATTTAGGTTAGAAAATATTTTTCTTTATATACAAATAATAAATAAAATTGTGTTTAGTCAAAAACATAAACAAATTGTAAGCAAAAATAACGAAGATCAGAGGAGTAGATTGCTAAGCTAAATCACCAAATTAGATTAAGGCTGGTGTTCACAAGGGCCGATTACAAGTGTAAAAAAACAAATTTTGTCTGAGAGCCTCATCACAATTGTTGATCACTAAAAATAATCATATGTGTTGATTACAAAAGTGTATCCCACAGGTAAGTCATACAGTTGGTCTGAATATCTTACAGACCTGTTTGATCAATAAGGTCGCATGGCGCCAAAAGCCCAGGTTGATCTTAAGCATTCTTCAAATTAATTAGAACCTGTAGTCTAAGTAGTGATCAGTTTCTGTATTGTAATTTTGTCTATGTTTTGCAGACATATGTTTAAAGCTGACCCTGAGCTGATGTCGTATTACTCATTCCATAAAGATGAATGGAATAAAATCTCCTTTGAAGATTACCAGGGGAATTACCCAGACCAACCTCCTAATACGTGGTTTGTCATATTTAGGTACGTTCCAGTCAATTTTTCTTATTGTACAACAAGTTGAATGAACTTTAATATTGGTAAACAATTTTGTTGTGATTCTTTAAGCTTTAATCTGTAATGTACCCGCAGTTAAATTAATGCTAATTATTACAATGAATGTTCATACTCTAGCAAATTAGATAACCTGTAAATTTGGTATACATGTACATTTGACACAGATCCAAACATAAATTTAAATTTTGATGAAGAACAGACAAAAATTAAAACAAAAAATGAAGCTATTACTTATAAGTCCACATGTTATCTCGTTTATCATAGTGTCCACATAAAAGTTGGCTTAAGACACTAGGTTTTGACAATTTGTGTTGTTTAAGTTCATGCATTTTAAAAGTACTTAATGTTTTTTTTTAGGGAGATCTTTTATGTCCAGGAGGAGATGTTGGCAGTACCTAAAGTCTATGTACCAATTAACACCTGTATGTTAAGAGTAATTAATAATGATACCGGTGAGGAAATTCCTCGAGTTTTCCACAAGGTGGCTCCGTATGTCTATAAGAGAAACAAGGTATGAGTGTGTAAATAGTAGTCTGTTTCCAGGGATTCGGAACACTTATAAATTTAATCTTTAACAACATTCCATATATAAGGTTTATTTCTTGTGAATCCATTTTATATACGATATCAATTTCACATCAACTAATTGTCTTTTGAGCAAGTAGGTTCTTTGAACCATTAGAGTAGATCAGGCTAAGATTTAAATTGGAGTTTATTCTTTTTTCTTGCTTATTGATTATATAGGAATAAGTCAGAGATCTGTTTACTCTGTGGCATTATAAGAGTGTCATCTTTGATATATTGTAAGGTTGCGTTGTTGCTCCGTTGGTTTAGCGTTGGGCAATGATTGCCCTTCACTGTACTTGGAATAGGTTTGAATGTCCCTGTGAACCTTAGGTATGCAAGGGAAGTTTTCGGGTTACTGCAGAGATCGTAGGGTGGTAATTACGGGGGGGGTTTTCCACGGTTTTCCACCATACAATGGCAACGCAAAATTGTCATAAGTGAAATGCTCTAGCGACCGACATTAAACACCAATCAATCAAATAAATAAATAAATTATAAATTGTATTTTGATGAAAACATCATTTCACCCATTTTAAACACATTGCAGGGGCTGGTAACATGATTACGTGTTTAATAAATTTTGGTTGCTGATTACATTTTTATTGACGGTTACAGAGGGGTTACACATTTGTGGCCGATGCCCGGAGTACTGACTTAGCTCTGATGGCTAACAAATGGAGGATGAGGTTGATAGGATCACTGAGTCCATTACCAGCTCCCCTCAGACCAGAGGTCAACTGTAGCTTCCAGATGAAAGAGATTAAAGATTATTACCTCCCTAATAACAAGAACATCATCTTCAGGTAAGATAAGCTGTCGTGATGTTTGGCTCAACATTAAGACCTGTTTGTGGAATCAACTGTTCTGCAAAGGTATGCACTTAGAATAACACTTTCAAAACTGTCAAACTGGTTTGGATATGGAAGTAATTAGGTTTCCAAGTTTACTTAGATAACCTATTGAAATCGGAAGGATTATTATTATTATTATTATTATTGTTATTGTTATTATTATTATTATTCTTTTTCTTCCCCCCTGTTTTCTCAGAATCTGTAAGGGGTGGGGATATGCTATTTATGTAGTTTAATAAAAAAATTGTTGAACTCGAAACTGACGTTGAGCTTTTTTAAAATTTTGACGTCAAAATTGC
>JAVFBZ010149184.1:0-19611 GCA_032466195.1 Katharina tunicata | reverse complement strand
GTGGAGAATCCGTCGTCATATAAATGAAATACCTTTGAGTACGACGTTAAACACCAATCAAACAAACAAACAAACCCCACATTTTATTAACTGAACAAGTGGTACATTTAAGCTAAAGAGTTGTCAGAAATAGGACAGGATGGTCAAGTCATGTAACAATGATGATTTGAACTGGCATTACATTACCATTGTACACTCTTATAATATAAGGATGGGTTCTCCTTACACAATGGCTATCAAATTTCGCAGTAACGTAGGATGTTGTTGGGTCGGTTTTTGTTTTCTTGGAATAGCTTGGTATCACATGTACAGGTCAGTATCTGTACTGCACTAAGATTTCAGGAAATTTAACTGGGTTATAGTCGTATTAATGACACTTCCAATTGTGCTGTTTTTAGTTCACTCAAATCATAGCAAGTGTCGTTGGGCAAATAAGGAAATTAAAGAGTTTTTTTTGTCAAGCACAAATGCGTTGAGCTTGATATAGTGGCCAGTGACGGTTGAGTGTCTGCATAGTGTTAGCCAGAAATCGAAAACAGGGTGTCTCAAATCACTATTTTGAAAGAAACAGGGTGTCTCATTTGACATTTTATCTATATTTCCCATGTTAAATTTGACTGAGTTAGGGTGTCTCAACTGGATTCCAGGGTGTCTCAAAGACACAGAGACACCCCTCTGGCTAACACTATGAGTGTCTGTGCATGTAAAGTGTGTGTGTGTGTGTGAATGTCCGTTCGTTCTTGTCCGAGCTGTAACTTCGATGTTTAATAAAGGAGTTGAAAATAGCATGATACAAGTGTTCACCTTTATGAGCCAGTGTGTCGATGCATGCAAGTCCAACCTCTGTGACTCCATGGTCAAAGTGTCAAATATAGAACTTGTCTACACTGTCATTTTGTCCTTCAACAGAGGATTTGAAAACAACTTGGCAGAAATGTTCACCATGATGAGACATTGTTTCACATGAAAGATCTTGATTTTTGACTCCCTAGTCAAGGTCACAGATAGAGGTCAAATGTAAAAAAATTCAAATATCAATACATGTACATGTATTTTCTGTTCTGCAACTTAGCTCTTTAACAAAGTATTTCAAAAAAAACTTGGGGGGCCGCGCCAAGGCTCCGTGGTTGAGCGTTGGACTATGGAGCCCCCTTCAATGTACCCGGAATAGGTTCGATCCCCCCATTGGATCTTAGGTATATAAGGGAAGTTTTCAGGTGGCTGATGAGTTCGCAGGTTGGTTTTTACGAGTGAAATAGTCTTGAGGTAACTTAAACATTCGCCATAATACAATGGGCTCGGCACGTTGCCCTTGGACATCTATAGTTATTACATATGGTACATGTTTGCAACAGAGCTGCACTATTTTAGATTGCGGACTACATATTCTCTGAGTATTCCTTTCTCCCTTATGAACCAAGTAGCTGTGGTAGTTTGAGAGAATAATGAAAGAAACCGTGCAGGTATAATATAAATAGATTAAAACCAAAGTGCTAGCTTTGTGTTGTTGTTGTATCAGCTCTTGTTCATGTCTCGGGTCCGTTTGCAATACTGATCTGGCTCTTCTAACTCGATTGATGCTGCTGTTGTCGTCTGATCCGAGACAACAAAAGCTGATACATTCTCATGTATCTGGCACTGAACTAATAATCTCTATGTACTTGTGAATTTTTTTCTGTTTATATAAAATCAATAAATCAATAACTTTTTTAACAAATTTTTATGTTGACCAGGTTGATTGTACTGTTCACACTTCTCTCTGTGCAGACAATGGGGTATCAGGATATCCAACACTTAAGTTTTTCCACCCATCCAAAGACGAGGCTGTGCGTTATAAAGGAGGCCGAGATATTCCTGCGTTTAAAAAATTCATAAATGAACAAATGTCTGAGGTAAATTGCTGTCTTTTTAATGTTTATAGTAATTAATAATAATTGTCCAAAATCCAGAGATCAGCAGAGATGAAAAGTCTGTCTACCATTAGAACGTCATTGGCTTGTACAGTGCTAAATACTCCAATGCTTCTTTTGGAAGCGTTTTAAAGAACCCTTACAAAATCCATGCAAGGAGTTTATGGTCAGAAGACAACTTGATCCTGATCTGTTGTGGTGTTGGATGTTAGCTTCTGTGATTGCCCTGTGTAATTTATGTGTGTTGCCGTGGGTGATGGAGCTTCTGTGATTGCCCTGTGTATTCTTTGCTTGTTGCTGTGGGTGATGGAACTTCTATGATTGCCCTGTGTAATCTATGTTTGTTGCCGTGGGTGATGGAACTTCTATGATTGCCCTGTGTAATCTATGTTTGTTGCCGTGGGTGATGGAGCTTGTGGGATTGCCCTCTGTAATCTATGTTTGTTGCCGTTGGTGATGGAGCTTCGTGATTGCCCTGTGTAATCTTTGTTTGTTGCCGTGGTTGATGGAGCTTGTGGGATTGCCCTGTGTAATCTATGTTTGTTGCCGTGGGTGATGGAGCTTCAATGATTGCCCTGTTTAGTCTATGTTTGTTGCCACGGGTGATTGACAGGAGCTCCTATAGCATTGAGCTCCGCCAATCTATCAGTTAGTCAAACAGTTCCAGTGACTGCCCTGTATCCGCTGTGTGTGTTGTTTCTAGTGAGGTTGAGCTTGAATGCCGTCACAAAAGTGAAATAGCCTTAAGTGCCTCATAAAAACGCAATCAACCAATGTTTGCTGTTAGTGAGGTCCAAGGTGGTTTCCTTTACCCATTAGGCTAGATATGCTTTATGGAACAATACACCTAAGATAAAAAAAATTTAAAAAGTTGTATTCATTCTTAGACTGACGAACCAGAGAAGCCAGAAGTTCCCCAGCCTCAGAAAGGCCTAGTTGTCCTTGACGATACTTACGAGGATGTCATCCAGAATGGCCATTGGTTTATCAAATTCTACGCCCCATGGTGCGGCCATTGTAAGCGACTCGCCCCAATATGGGACGAACTTGCCGAGACATTCCAGTTTACTGAAGATATAAATATTGCAAAGGTATTTAATTTTTTTTTCTGTGGCAAAGTGGCAAGGTTATCCAGTGGTGTTGAAGAAAAAATGAAAAAGATGTCACTTGTTTTGTGGTGTTAATAAAATCACATTGTCTTGGGGGTCGATTATGTTTCATTTAAGGTGAAATGTATTTCATTTTCTCAACTAGATTTCATATACAAGACAAAAGCATGACTAAGATGGATTTTCAACTTCTGGGTATAAAATATATATTCTGGTATAAAATCCATCTTAGTCATATGTACATGCTGAAGACATCAATTTTGAGTACATATGGGTAAATTTTACTCTTAAGAACTTTCGCTGGCCGCGCCATGTCTTAGTTGGTTGAGCGTTGGGCTGCTGAGTCCCCTTCACTGTACTTGGTTAAGGTTCAAGTCCCATTTTTGACTGGGTATATAAGAGAAGTTTTCCCTGGACTCTCATATCGCTGTGTGGGTTCTCAGGTATATGTTCCTGATTTTCCACCATACATTGGCAATGCAAAGTCGTCAAATACCTAAACCCTCAACAAATTCGAACTCAAGGGCAAATGTTTTGAGTAATTTATGTGAATTTGGAACTTAAACTTATAATTTTCGGTAGCTTCAAATTTGAACTTCATAACAATTTCAAGCCTTTGCATAACATACTGTATGGTTTGTGAAGTGGCAAAACGCTTGAAATTTGTTGAGCAGATAGGGTAGTAAAGTGCTCTTGAGTATGACGTTAATCACTTAATAAGTATGTAAATAAATAAACTTTGATAAAATTTACCAAGAATATAACTGTGACAATAAAGTATGACGTTAAACACCAATAAAACAAACAAACAAACTGTGACAAATAATTCATATAAAAGACTTTTAATGAAATCTAGATATTCTATAATTTCAACACGAATTACTATCTAAAGTATCTAAGCAAATAAATTTATTTTTGCTATAAAATCCTGATTCTCTTATTCAACTGCAGCATTGTGTTCCGAGTCCCAGATAATGTTTTAAAGACAATAACATAACTGTTAACGTAGCAATTTTATGGTGGATTGAATTCATTTTTAGATGATTTAGAGTATAGGAAGTAAATGATGCTAATCTCAGTTAAAAAATTTGGAATATTAAGAAAAGAGCATAAAACTTAAGTTACTTTATTTTTACCTTTAAAAAAAAAAACACTGTATTTTGTTGTTGAAAACATAAATTCTCATAATTTTGTTTTCTATATCCACAGGTTGACTGCACAGTTCACAAGCCAGTATGTGACGCATACAGTGTCCGTGGTTACCCGACACTCCTCTGGTTTTCCAATGGTGTCCAGGTTTGTTTGTTGTTTTCGTTGACCATGTTTTAATACTACTGTAAATCACCTAAAGTTTCAACCTTGCATAATGCTCAAATGTGGAAGTATTATAGCATGTCAACAAACAAATTTAAGTCTGTTGTAAAATCCAGATTCTCCTTTAACTGGAAAACTCTTGTTTGACTCCCAGACATTATTTAAAAGTCCTTAAAATAGCTTCCAAAGTATTAACTTCATGGTCGAAATTTAAGGTTATTTAGGGTCAAAGGTCATAGCGTAAACACTAATCAATCAATCAATCAATCAATGAATCCAAAGGTAATAACTCCTGAACTAGAAAGATCACCTCAAATTGACCTCCTTAAATTTATTTAAGGAATATAATCAATTGTTCAGTGGTTTTTATTTATAAAATGAAATCTGAATTTTTCTTATTAGGGAGAGAAATACTCGGGTGGGCGCTCCCATGAAGAATTAAAGAAGTACGTTAGTGACATGGCTAGTAAGGGAAATGATGAGGCAGTAAATACAGCCGAGAAAATACCTGATAATGGCGATATTGAGGTAAGTGCGTATAACAATCCCATTCAGTATATACATTTACCTTCTGTCCTAGGCCCATGCATAGAGGTGGTCACACAAAATTCTGCCCTTCATCCACTGAATAGGGCAGTCATTTTTACCCCTAGTGAACGGGGTCTAGATCTTACTCACTCTCTTGTTGGCGCTTTTGTTGTTGTTGTTGTTGTTGATGTAACACTAACTAAATGGACTATTTCTCTGTCAATAATGTTAGGATTGTTCTGAAAATTGGGCAATATATACCTGATAGTACTACGCAAGTCAAAACGGAGCTGGAATTTTCGATTTTACCATGGTTTTCTTAAAAAGCGAGTTCATAAATGCACACAGCACAAAATGTCAAGAATTTGAGGCATATTTTAATAATACATGCTTTAAAGCCTGCAGCCACATGAATCGTATTTGCTGCAGGCCACGGGGTGTGTCTCGCAGTGAGGACTTGTTTTACTAGTTGTGACGTACATGTGTGAATTATTCACATGGTTAATTTGGTAATATCAGGCGAGCGGTTTATTAACCCAAAGAGCCAGCATCTTTGCAAATTTTATGAAACAAATGTGCACTGTCCAGTCTTTTTAGCAGCAAATTTAAAAACATTACAAGTAGTTCCCTTTTCAAATCAAAATTAAAATCATACTTTCTGAATAACTGACCAGTCTCTCTTGTCTTTGAAAGAAGAGAGGAAGAAAAAAAAAAAAAGAAAAAAAAAAATGTAACATATATATATATATATATGTCTCTTTGTGAATTCCGTAGCATATGATATGTATTTATTAATTATATTAAGTTGTTATATTTTCGGAATAGACATGTCATAATTAAAATATTATAACGCATACATGTTTCTATATGTATGTACTACCTTATAGCTTATCAATTGGATATTACATTAAATTCAGTAAGGGATAGAGCAAGCCCCTTGGGGTTTTATTCCCGCCGGTGTATTAATTTAAACATACTTTGTTCTATATAATTTGAAATTATTGTTTTGTTAACTGTGTTAATAAAATTTCTGGTGAATAAAATATCGATATCAATGTCAATCGAATGTGAGTATACTGCTGTGTACTGAGGTAATGTGAATGACCTACTTGTGCTGCGTGTACAATGCGACGCCATTTACACAAGCTGTGCCACCCATTTACATTGTGCATATATTATTTACGTTGATCTATGTGACGTCATTGGTAGATTGCAAAGATCGTATTAGGAGCATGTTCAGCCTAATACGAAATCCTATGGGATAGCAATTGACCAATCGGATTGCAAACAAAATTCTGTGAGGGGTAATACAGTGCTTTTAATAAGTCGATTTGTTTGCAGTGTTTTGACTTTCTCCTATGGCATCCTTGTCCAGGGTCCGAAAAGTAGAAAAAAAATTTTAAAATGGCTATCAAAATAATTATTGTGTACGTTGTTTGCATACCAATAAATAGCGATACAAAATCAAGAATTTATCGCAGAAAGCTCTACTTCTATCCCAAAAAGCGATGCGAATCCGGACATTTCTGACCCTGTTGTCTTGCCAGTGTCAGGGTCCAAAATGTTGTGAAAATTTTGAGTAGCAAAAAATGTTTAAAATGGCTATCAAAACAATTATTATGTATGTTGTTTGCATACCAATAAATAGCGATACAAAATCAAGGATTTATCGCAGAAAGCTCTACTTCTATCGCAAAAAGTGATGCGAATCCGGACATTTCTGACCCTGTTGTCTTGCCAGTGTCAGGGTCCGAAATGTCAAAATTTTGAGTTGCAAACAATTTTTAAAAAGGCTATCAAAATAATTATTGTGTATGTTGTTTGCATACCAATAAATAGCGATACAAAATCAAGAATGTATCGCAGAAAACTCTACTTCTATCACAAAAAGCGATGCGAATCCGGACATTTCTGACCCTGTTGTCTTGCCAGTGTCATTGAGGGTCGTGTTCTTTACCCATTGTGCTGGCACGAGTGAGTGAAATACCCTTATGTACACTGTAAAACCGCTATCTATCAATCAATCAATCAATCAATCAATCTACTGAAGTCTTCTAACCCTGACTTACGTTGACAGGATTTGTTTTATTTGACAGGCCTTTGCTTTACCTTTGGATATGAACACGTTTGATACCATTGTGGATCACGGAACAACTTTTATCAAATTTTATGCCCCATGGTAAGTGACTTTCTAGTTATATTACTGTGTTCAATTCTTTTTTCCATTGTAATAATCCAGCTGGCTCACAGCCGTATGAGAAAAACAACATTCATTGCATGTGCAGTAGCCATTTTATTGTCAAATTTATTACATCTGCAGTAGTTGGGTGGGAGCCGTCTGTGCTCTGGTGCTCTCTGAGCTACGGGGACACCGGATCTTGATTTGTTGTGGTGTCCTGTTTTATTAATGTTTTGTCCTGTCTTACATGTGGCCAGCATCGTTTACAGGGATTTCCTTGTTTATTTTCTATATGTATTAATTATCTTTTACAGGTGTGGGCATTGTAAAAGACTTGCCCCAACTTGGGACGAATTAGCAGCTAAATTGACCAAAAATGATGACGTTCATATCGCCAAGGTAGATTGTACAGAGAATGCATCTTTGTGTGGAAAATTTGAGGTGAGTGGATTTTGGTTATTATTGACACATTTCTGCTGAGTGATTCAGATTTGTGGGTCCTTCCTGCGGGATGAATCTCTCTGTGAACATCCTGGATCCATTGGATAACTCTGCACCTATAATACAACTGGATATTAATTACTGAGTTGAGGGATAATACTACGGTGAATGATAATCACCGGATGAAATCTATAACTTTGTGTATTCATGGTTAAATTAAAACAATTCAAAATCATGCCATAGCTTAAAACTCTTTTATTTAAACGCCATTCTTGTCATAACCTGCAAACTGTTACGTTGTTGTTGGAATGGTAGTCTTAGTAACACAAAGCAAAGACAACTCTGGTGATAGAAACGTAGTTCTCGGGCTCACTAGATGACTATACAATTAAATTAGAATTATTTATAATAATTTAAATTACATGGAAAACAATTATGAAATAATAATTTCAATTAAATTAATTTTGCAGGTATCGGGTTACCCCACGTTGTTGTTGTTTCGTAATGGAGTACAGCTAAAAGAATACAATGGTAATAGGGATCTGGAATCGCTTTATTCCTTCGTTACAGAAAGCCAAGGACATGACGAACTTTAGATAAATTGTTTAAATTAATATCACTATGTTTTGCACCATTTATAGCCTACTTAATCTCAACATCGTTTTTTGTTCAAAAAGTTTTAGTTAAGTTTTCTGTTCTATTTAAATAATGGAAACTATTCATATTTTTGTTTTCTAGTACCTAGCTAGATTGTACATTTTTATTGACGATACATGTATATTGTGTGTTATGTGAGAATGTTTCTTCAGAATTGTGAAAGTAAATGACCAGAAAATAGATACATTTTTGTATAAACTGTCAAGTAAATTGTGAAACTTTATTGCATACATGTAGCTAACTCAACGTATCAGTATATTCATGTACATCGAAACTTCAGAATAGGGTTGTGTTTAAGTGGATTCTTCACGTTTTTTTAAGCGGGTGGTTGGGCGGGCCTCCTATGCCCGGTTGGTATCCGAGCTGAGGAGCATATGGAATTCGATTTGTTGTGGTGTCCTGTTTAATTATGCATTTTCTATATTGCCATTGCGCTTAGGGTGGTGAAAAACGTTAAATACGGCATAAAAACCCAATCAATCAATCAATCCCTGTTTTTCACCATACAATTTAGACCGACACCCAGTCATCAAATTAGTGATCAAATCAACAAATAAATGGAATCTTCATTACTGTGTAATTCTATAAAATTTCAATATCAGTAAGTAAAAAGTTATCTGATATATCCATATAAGCTTATTGGTACATGATTGTATACAGAGCATTTTCCGAAAATAAAATATTTAACATATCGTCACATAGACACATAATTCCATGTAAAATTTGTTATTGTCAAAGTTTTTTTCAATACTGGAAATCGTACTAGAATGAAATGACGATAAATTTTATCATTTTGTTTGGATTCCCCTAATTTCTAGAAAAATGGGGAGCCTGTGATAGGGGCCATCAGGAATCTGCAGGTATTTGGCTGTGTAATGAGGTGTTTTCTGAGTTGCTAGAAGCGTTTAGGGTGGATTCCTTCAGCTATCCCAGTGGTATACATGTACATCAGTAGTGAATTTTAGGGCTAGGTTTTCTGGGAGTTGTCTCCTCTTTAATTAGACATGTAAATCTTTGAGAACAATCTACCGATGTGCTTATATTGTATTATTTGTTATCCACAAGCTTATTACATACTGTTTTTTAATGTTCCTTACGATCTCTCCTTTTTCTTTAAGTTTGAGGCTTCATTATTCCTTTTTGTTTTATTTTCCCCATTTAAATAATATTTGTTCTCATTCTTACAACGATTTCTGTAATGGCTTGGGTCGGGAGCTTTCTGTGCCCTATGAGGTAAGGGTCATCAGGAAGCCGATTTGTTGTGGCGTCTGTTGTCAGTGTCATTGCAAGTGTTTCCTTCACCTATTGGGCTGGCATGCTGTCTTTTGAGTGAAATAACCTTGTGGTGTAAACCCCAATAAATCAATCCGCGAAGGCTGCTTTACCCTAGTACTCTTTTAAGCTGAGGAGCCTCAGCGGATCGGCCATGGCATCTTGACTTGCATCCTGTACTTGTCTTGTTGTTGAATTGATTGTACATTAGTCCAGTATTTCAACTACATCAGAATAATTGTCTTTGTTTATTTTTTTCATCTCGTTTTAAAAACGCTTGTACTATACAACGAACTGATGCATAGGAACAAATCGATGGAGGTCTTTGTAAAAAAAAAGAAAGGGTAACATTTCTCATTTCTTGTATACCGGTAATCGTAGTACTGTTTGTCTGAGACTTTCGTATTGTCAAATCTTGTGCTGTACTCTGAAACACACGCAGTGCGAGTGCTTCTCACATACCTCTACATATTTCCTTCTAAAACCTTTTTTGTTATTAAGCCAAACGTTTCAAATTGTTTCCATTGTATATTAGTGCATTCATGAACTCCAGTATTAAAAAGATGACGTACTACCATTGAGTGTGATCTTCACTTAATTTATTCTTGCGGTTTTAATTTGAAAATTTGAGTGTTGATAGATATGCTGTTGCGTTGATAAATACCATGGCTCCGTGTTGGACAGCGGAGTCTCCTTGTCAACTTTAGGGAAGTTTACCACCATATCCTTTTCAATGCAAAGTCATTATAGCTTCATAGGGCTGAAATTCTATTGAGTACAATGTAAAACACCAAGCAACTACATGTACACAGATCAATCTGACGACCATCCACGTGGCTTTTAAGATAAGTCCACCTTTGCCTCAATCGAAATCCATCGAATGTACTTGGCACATCATCTCGACGTGATACGATCATCGCCATATTGGCCGGGACTTTTTCACAGCATGTGGGTCAAACTGCCAATGTAGGCCGATTCCACAGTTTCCATTTGTTTTACATTCAGAACATAGTTTACTCCTAAACTAAATATTGTGCATCTAAAGCCATATGAAATTCTCTCGATTACCCTATATTTTCTTACATGTTCATTGTCCATACGGCAGTAAATTGGCTTCCGGTGAACGAAATACACCATTTTGATACATATTCATACACCTATCACGGCCGAGCTAAGTGATGACAGCAAAATGACGAGAAATCACACGAGGTTTTACCGATGTCTGGAAACGACTGTGGGCAAGCTGTCATAAAGTTATTTGGCTGCTTTTAAGATCTAAGTGGATAAACTCTCTAGGTTAACAAAACAGTCGGCAATGACCACAGAAATGGGAAGGTGTATTTCAAGCGTTTTTTGTTTGCTGTTACAACTCACACTGGAAAGCCTCATTGTCATTAAAGTTAAACAAAGGCGGATTGGTGTGTTTGTTTTATTTGGGGTTTTAATAAAAGGTACTACAAAATGTATACCGCAGAATTTCGGCCAAAAATCGACTGAAACAAATTAAAGCGGGTTTTCTATATGTTTCTATTATGGCCCAAAGTATAAGCTTTCAGAAAATATCAACCTCGAGAAT
Source organism: Katharina tunicata (assembly GCA_032466195.1). Lineage (NCBI taxonomy): Eukaryota > Metazoa > Mollusca > Polyplacophora > Chitonida > Mopaliidae > Katharina > Katharina tunicata. The sequence goes on along the minus strand of JAVFBZ010149184.1, from coordinate 8,625 downwards.
GTGCTATATACCGTATTAAAATAATTTTGTAAACTCTATAATGCAACCCGCATTACGATGTCTAATGTATGCACAACGGTACATGTAAATGAGCCCTGCCTTAAATGGAGACAGTCTCGTGAATCAGGTAACTCTGTGAATACATTATCACAAGACTGACAACAAAGATGACTGAGGTAGAAAAAGAGCGAAAGCATGCTACCCAAGGGTCTTTGGTCACAACTTTAGCGAGAAAACTGCAAACTGATGCTTATACTAAATAGGCAGTAAGGCAGGATAAATATAGGGCCAGAGATTCCAGATGGAATTGATTAAGGGACGTGTTACTACTGGTCCCGCCTGACTGACCTAATGGAGGAAGACGGCCACGAAAAGTCATTTGTGCATATAAAGAAAAAAACTCCTCAAAATACCGCATTTTTAAAACTTTTTTCACTAGTGTGAATCAGTTTTATGAATAGAAAAGTGTTTGTATTTCACGAAACTGTGATAAAGCTTCATACCAAAATTCTGCGGTAAAGTACTTTAAGGTTATTACACACATCACCATTACTCATTGCTGATTATAATTTCTATCACACGTGCATTTGTTTATAAACATTCCACGTCATGTGACGTTGTTGTATTATGGTTGTGTTTAGGCTACAATAAACCGTAGCTTAATTTCGATGACTTTATTGGAGTTGGATTGGACATTCATCGTAGGTAAAATTCTGCTGGTGTCATTGCTGGCCCATGTCCTTGTGGTAGTCCAGCAGGCGAAAGAAACCACTTGCAACAAACGGAAGAACAAAAGACAAATTTACAGAACGCGCAACAACATAAAAGTGCAACAGAGCCGTTTCAAAGGTGGTCTGGTACCCTGTCCTTAAACTCGTACCTTGTTACACTAATAACGAGTGTTACAAGGTACGAGTTTAGTGGCAGGGTACCAGACTATTTCAAAGGATACAGTTTCACCCCGAAGGCTCTTATCTATCAGGACAAAGCAAACAACCACACAAGGTGAAGAAACAAACTGAAGTCGGCAAACAACAATATTTCAATTTTCATATCAAAGCTTTTAATTTCTTTTCAAAAATGAAATTTTAGAAGTGAAACATAACTAAGCCAATCAAATGTTATTGACTTCTTTGATATTGCTGGTCAAAATGAAACATAACAAATTACAACAACAACAAATATATTGCAATGGGGCTAATCAAGAGAGATGACCTGTGGGTAACATTCTTGTCACTAGCACCCTCTATATATCATTGAACATCCCAAAAGTAAAGTGATGAGATAAGATCCTATTGTTAATTTGTTATTCAATGTGATAGAGGGCGTTCACGCAGTTGGTGTACTAGTGGTCAAAATATTACCCACAATTCATATAGCTCGATGAGCTCCACTGGCAATTTCATCACGAAATGAATAAAAGAAGGTTTAGATAATAGAACTTGAAATATTTACATATGTTTTTAGCTATGATTCCATGATATGCTGGATTCAGTCATGCAACACAAAATAATCGAGATGTAATACATAAAATTTATCCTAAAAGCGATATCGCTTAATCTCATCTTGATCCAGGTTTGTCTGGGTTTAATTGTTTACATGGATTGTTAGCTATAGACACCAGGCACATGCTTTGGACAGGAGGAGAGTTATGGGTGAAAATCAACATGGACTGATTGAAAAATTGTTAATTTTTGCCAATAATAAAGAACTATACCACTCTTAAAACAATTTATTTTGCTCCAGCTGTTTCCCCAGAAAAAAAAAACATTATTGGCAAAAATGAACATTTTCTTCCAGGTATGTATAAATTTGTTGCCATTTAAGTCCAGATATACTAGATTTTTCAAATTAGTTACATTCTATGGGAAAGCGGGTTGTACAGGAAATTGGCTTTTTGTTGTATTTCGCAATAGTCATTATTGTATGGAATATGGAACTATGGGAAACTGTAGTGCATATAAACTAGATCGTATGGGAAACCGGAATGTGCATGTCTGTTAACTGGATTGTTTGGAAATCCAGATGTAAGTACATTACTTATGAAAAATATTTTTGTGTCGTTTAGAAACTAAGTGACCGTTAACAGTTTTTTCTTTATTTGGGATAACACTTTCTGAAAGCAAAATTTTCTGAACTAGAATCTGTTCAGTATCAGAAAGTGTTATCCCAAATAAGTTAACGAAAATATTACTACTACACATAGTGTTAGCCAGAGGGGTGTCTCAGTGTCTTTGAGACACCCTGAATCCATTTGAGACACCCTAATTCAGTCAAATTTAACATGGGAAAGATAGGACAAATGTCAAGTGAGACACCCTGTTTCTCTGAAAATAGTGATTTGAGAGGTCCTGTTTTTGATTTCTGGCTAACACTATGCTACTACATTACTTATGTTTTTGTGTCGTTTAGAAAGTGACCGTTAACAGTTTTTTCTTTATTTTGGATAACACTTTCTGAAAGTAAAATTTTCTGAACTAGAGTCTGTTCAGTATCAGAAAGTGTTATCCCAAATAAGTTAAGGAAAATATTACTACTACATTACTTATGTTTCACTGTCAACATAGTATTAGCTAGAAATCAAAAACAGGGTGTCTCAAATCACTATTTTCAAAGAAACAGGGTGTCTCATTTGACGTTTTTCCTATCTTTCCCATGTTAAATTTGACTGATTTACATGTAGGGTGTCTCAAAGACACGGTGATACCCCTCTGGCTAACACTATGACTGTAAAGGATTGTTTACTTGTATATAGGCTTTCAGGTTTTGCACACTGATAACAATGAACCAAACTAGGTATCAGGGTTACTGTTGTATTTGGCTGTTGAACAATGTCATTGAAGAATTTTCTCTGTACACGTTAATTAAACAGAGAGACAAATATAATGATTTATCAAAAAATATCTACAATTTATAGGGTGATCAGTCTTATTTTGTAGACCTAAAATTCTCCAAAACCTCGTACCGGGTAACACAATGGCTCTAACAATCAAAGGTGTTAAATATTATCTAATTAACAGTTAAATATTCTCACACCAAAAATGTATTTTGAGACAAAATGAAATGGCTTTCTAATCTTTTCAATGGAAGAGATTACTGGCAGAGGTACAGCATGTAGCTTCAGTGACCCACGTCACCATTATGGCCTGGGCCATCCACTTTGTCTGACAGGGCTGGTGAGCGATATGATTTGTGGGTAATATATTTACCACTATACTATCAGCATAGTGTTAGCCACAGGGGTGTCTCGGTGTCATTGAGACACCCTGGATCCATTCAAGACACCCTAATTCAGTCAAATTTAACATGGAACAGATAGGGAAAATATCAAATGAGACACCCTGTTTCAGTGAAAATAGTGATTTGAGACACCCTGTTTTTGATTTCTGGCTAACACTATGCTGGTGAGCGATATGATTTGTGGGTATTATATTTACCACTATAACACCAGTGCCCTCTACATCACTGAATTTCCGTAGAATTCAATATATGTGAATATGCATAAAATGCTCTTGTTTTTCAACGATAGCGGGCAATAGTGTACCAGTGATAAAAATATTACAGCCCACGAGTCCTAGCGATCGGTTAACCCGCCTGCCATGACAGGGTCATTTATGTTTACTTGCTGGGCGTAAAACTCTTCAGGTCATTTCTCTCATACATGTATGACTACCACACTCTCTATAGAGACCACACACACTGCCCAAGTCCACACCCACCTTTATTACCAGCACTGGAATATTGATACCAGGAAAAGGCAATGAGACAAAGGCATTCCTCTATTCACCATAGAGCTGTCAGAGGCTGACGGGCAAGGGAAACACAAAACAGAAACAACTCTAATGCCCTCTGGCAAACTGGGAAGATTCACGATCCGCTCTTTCCGTTATCTTGTAGAATCAGAGTACACTTGGCTGTATCATAGAACAAACTAACAATTTGGCCCCAGATTGTTTTAGAAACTCAAGTCTGAATTACAAGCCTTAACCTACGATTGACCATCAAAAAGTAGGCTCTTAACACCAGGTCATCGCTACCAGTGACATTACAGTCTGATAGGATCATGGGAGGAAAACATAGCAACATACGCCCCATCCAAGTTCACTTCGCAGCACGTATGTCTTCATGGGTTGCATTAGATCTGGCGTATAGACCTTTTTCACGGAAAGGGTGGCGCTGTGAAATTACACGAGGCTCTATGCTCTTCAGACGCCAACCATTGTGACATGGTACTAAAATCATGACGTCACCGTACTGTAACGTTATGGCTTCAGCCTTGTGCGTCATTGGCGCAGAAAACCTTTGTGACAAGTCATCTCTTACGTCAAAAGAGCAGATCTCCTAACTTTGATGGCGCTTTCGTGAAATTGGTCTATTGTGGGATTGGAAACACATTCAACCCTCATATACCAGGTGATCGTTACCAGTGACATTACAATCTGATGGGAGGTTTACTGTTAACATGGCAACATACACCCCATCCAAGTTTACTTTGCAGCAGGTACGTCTTGATGGGTTGCATTAGATCTGGCGTATTGTGAGAATGGAAACCCATTCAAACGTACATCTCAAACCTCATATACACTTACTAAAGGTGCATAGTTTACCACTGGTTTGGTCGCGAGCAAGTCTCACAAATTACAAAGTTGTCCACCTATTAAATTTGTTTCACTTGAACCCTGCACCATTCAGACTTATTGAGATCTTCTCGACAACCAAAGGTATTATATAACTTTCACATAAGTACCTGTATATTAAGGAATTCAGCTCCTCTGGATAGCTATTAAAGCGTGTCATAAAATTTGACGTATTAACACATAAGCACTTTCAGAAGTCTATAATGCTAAAGAGTGCAGCGTAAGTCAAGCGCACGACCTTCACTCTAATGTCCTCACGACCCATTCCTTTTAACATCGAGACAATTTTGGTTTCCATGACCACCATGTTGTGATCCGCCTCGACAATCCCAAGTTCCTCCATTATGCTGAGAATGTAGGTCACCTTGATCCATTGCATTGTGGGGACTTTAGCACAAGAGCGAATGATATCCATAAGGTTTTCCGATGAAAAATTACAACTGAGGTCTATTCCTTTGAGCTTTTGTAAATGGTTCTTCAGGATGTGCGAAAACTGGGGAATGGCTGAGATAGGGATGTAGTTCTCTGACAAATTCAACAGAGTCAGATTAGGGAAATGCTGTGTTATTTTGATGAGATAAGCCGGACCAATGTGGTCAGAATTTGATATAGAAATTTGACAAAGTTTACTCAAGTAGAGTTCTCGTAAAGATTTTGCGTGGCAAGAATTCGTCAAGGCATCTAAGTCACTTTCGTTCAAGTCACAACCATGCAGACTTAGAAAAGTTAATGGCGTTTTTAAAGCGTTCAAAATTTCACCAAGACACCCCACAATGCAGTTTCGACTAATGTCCAGCCGAGTTAGACTTTGGAAGCTCGTGAAAGCACTAGTGACCTGCATGCGACCTGACGCTCGGCTACGCGTTCGTCCCTGCTGAAGATAAATACTGCAATCCTGAAGATCCAAAGCGCGGATCCGTAAAAACTTTGTAATATCTGACGCGACAATGAAGAAAATCCCTTCCTCTAGCTGCTCCAGACAAATCCCTTCCAGCGTCTAAAATAAAATAAATAATGGGACAATTGAGAAACTGGTCATAGTTAGACATGATAGGTCATATTTTAAAAACTTTGTAATATCTGATGCGACAATGAAGAAAATCTCTTCCTCTAGCTGCTCCAGACAAATCCCCTCCAGCGTCTAAAATAAAATAAATAATGGGACAATTGAGAAACTGGTCATAATTAGATATGATAGGTCATATTTTAAAAACTTTGTAATATCTGATGCGACAATGAAAATAAACCCTTCCTCTAGCTGCTCCAAACAAATACCTTCCAGCGTCTAAAATAAAATAAATAATGGGACAGTTGAGAGAGAAACTGGTCACGATTAGATAAGATCATGTATTTTATACCCTAAATCACCTAAAATTTGGGCCATGAAGTTTCTGACCATTAAAATAATGTTTGGGAGCCAAACAACAGTTTTACAGTTAAAGGAGAATCTGGATTTTACAATAAACTTAAATTTGTTTGGTTACATGCTATACTACTTTCCCAACTTGCAAAAAGGTGAGCATTATGCATGGTCGGAATTATAGGTGATTTACGGCCAAAAACACGACCAAAAACAAACTTAAGGATATTACAAAACTTAACACCAATCAAATAAGTATTTAAACAGAACTTTTATGAAGGAAAATAAACTGTTTTATCATATACCTACGCGTGTTACTCTACTGACACAGACAGGGGTTTTCCGATTCCGTATCAACCAACTCTGAAATCCCTATCAACCTACTCTTAAAGTCGGAAATACTTTTAGCTATTAGACCATATATATTTTATATTCCTCTGACCAAAAACAAACTGGAAATTACAAAACTTAACACAAATCTAATAAGTATTTAAACAGAACTTTAATGAAAGAAAATAAACTGTTTTATCATTGTGTAACATCGTGCTCTATGTTATTTACATTAGGCTTGCAGGACGATAATACAATTCGCTTGGTTCAGTTTGCTTGTATGATTGAGGTTTTAAGCTGTACTTAAGGTTATTTCACTCATACCACAGTGGGCCAGTCAAATGGCTGAAAGAAGCCACCTTAAACATGTTAAACGACGACACAACACAACAGACACCACAGTGCATTTACAGAATGAAAAACTTGGCACTACAACAAATCACCTTGCTGATGCCCCTGAACTCTGAACCCTGACCCCTGAGAGTGACATTGTATAGTTGGTTGAATACCAATTTGATTTGTTTGTTTCTTTGAGTGGTGTTTGACGTCGTACTCAAGACTATCTCACCTATATGATGACTTATAATTAATTATTAATTTGTTGAGCGGTGTATGGTGGTAAACCGGGAAGAAACCTTGTAAAAACCACCCTGCGAACTCCGCAGCCACTGGAGAATACCAATTTGAAACCTACAAGTAGTATTACAAAAACAACCCACCATCTCTCAGTCTGCCACCACCACAAACCTCACATGTATTTGACGTTTGCAAGTACCCCATATGGAAAAATATAGCTCATATCTGGATAAATCACTAGTAAGGGGCATTCCTCATTCAAGAGAACGAAAGGGTGAAAGGATATACATGTATCACAATGTATTTACTGTCTAAACAGCACCAATATATTTGTGTAGTTACTTGTTGAACAGGGCTGGTAACTATCCAAACAGTGCATTAACTCCCACAGAGCTGTCAAAATTCATTTATTTGGCTTCATTTTACCAAGTCCTTCAATGACCTTCATGTACATGTAAGCACAACAATCACAGTTTATCTACAGTCACACTGACACAAACTGCTGTTTGCTATGGGCCAAGTGAGATGGGCAAAACAGACCTAATCTGGCTCGATATGTCGTTATGTTTGATTAGTGTTTAACGAGGTATTTCATTTATATGACGACGGATTCTCCACTTCTTAATCCGCTCTACTCAATACGGCCAAAAAACCGGGAGGAAACCTTGTAAAAACCGCCCCCCGCGATTGCTGAAGTCACCTCGTGTTACTCCCTCATATACCTCAGGTCCACTGGTGGGCTTGAGCCCGTGCGGTACATCAAAGGAGGATCAGCTGCCAGACGCGCTAGCCGCAGAGCCACGGCGCGGGCCCTATGTCTTTATGAGTTTGTATCTCACGGTCAACAAATAAAAACTGAACTTACATTTACATCCTGGCCTCTTAGCACTATAAATGGTACCAAAGAATCCATGATTTGATCTCCTATCTCCAACTCAGATCTACATTTAACATAACATAAAACATGTACCACTGTTTATACTGTTATTATTTTGAAAGAACTTTTTAAAATACCCTAAATGCTTGACAAATTCGACCACCTTTATAACTTATAAAAGTACATTTCATGCAAAGTGTAAGAAGTGTAGGTATGCAATTTAAACTTTTTTTTTATGAAATTCAGACGTTAAATTACCAGAAAATGTAAGTTTTAGTTCAAAATTCACACTTAAACATTCAATAAATTACTTAAAGATTTTGCCCTTTGAGGTCGAATTTGTTTGTTTGACTTTGCGTTGGCGGTGTGTGGTGGAAAAACCGAGAAGAAACCTCGCAAACTCCAATCCACCGGAAAACTTCCCTTATATACCTACCGTCCACAGGGGGGATCGAACCAACTTGTTACTGGTCAGTTTCTTAAGAATACCAAACTATATGTCTTTAACACAGATTTGATAGTCTGCTGAATCATGAGGATGCCTACTTACCGTATTGTTATGTTTGAGACGATAACAACCAGTGGAGTTATCTCCCTTAAGCAGTTTGAGATCAGGAAGTCCATGAAGAATGAATTGTTTGTTGTCAAGGTTACGTTATCTATCTTCACCTTCAATTTCTCACCTATTCCAAAATAATAAAGAGAAATTTGCATTATCTGTTTGAACTGGATAATAAGCACTATCATGTTATCGTTCTTTTGGTTTGTTTGATTGGTGTTTAACGTCGTACTCAAGGTATTTCATTTATATGACGACGGATTCTCCACTTCTTAATCTGCTCTAC
>JAVFBZ010149173.1:0-19619 GCA_032466195.1 Katharina tunicata | reverse complement strand
TCAATTATTAGGCTACTTTATCTCTCTCTAGACTCGACGGATCGTTTGATGTTTTATTCACCTGATTAATACGATCTGGTCAGGTCACGGTTATTGATTCCGAGTCTACCAGAATTTGGTGAAGTGCCAGTTAAGCCTTTTAAGCCAGTTAACATCACATCTGCTTTTCTTGCTGTGCCATAATCGTACATAGTCTACTGTGATGTGGCAGAGTAAGTTAATTGTGTTTCCTTTTGATTATACCTCCATCCGTACTAAATAGGCTCGTACTTTTTCCAGATTGAGAAGAATACCCATTCTTGTTAAACATCCCCTATATCCGGTACCTTCCGTCCCCTCCGAATATCGGCTTTTGTGTAATGACTGGCCTTTTCTTTTTTTTTTAGCAAATTGTAGCAAATTTTAGCCAATACTTGTATCGCATGTAGATAAACGTATCCTATAGGACATCAAGTGCATTCCACGCCAATACAAATCGAAATAGAGCAGCTAACAGCAGAGAAAATGAAGAGATAAAATATAACTATTTAGCATAACATTAGGTGGAAATGGCCAATTCAACAAGAGTGAAAATCATGTGAAAAATCAGATTAAGCGTCACCAGCCTCGCTTTGACGTTCACAGCTATATTCAATATGCCTAGTCATTACATACAAGGTCCTTCACCGAAATGAATCAATTATAGACCGTTTTATACAAATGAAGTGAATATTATGAATACCAGCACTTATAATACTCGGACGGAAGTCCTCGAATGTACATATAGCGCACAGCATCTCAGGTGTGATACGATCATCGTCATTTTGGCCGGGAATTTTTCACAGCCTAGCTAGGCCCTATAGATAACACTGCCAATAAAGACAGATTGCACATTTTTCATTTGTTTTACATGCAGGACATAATTTTGCACTAAACTAAACTTTGTGCATCTAAAGACTAATGAAATTCGCTCGGTTGCCCCATGATTATGTGTCTATTGTCCATGCGTCAGTAAACATAGGCTTCCGGCGAACAAAATGTATCATGTGGATGCATATTCATACACCTATCACGGATAACGAGAAATCACGCGAGGTTTGGCCGATTAGCACTAATGTAATGCCAGGCCATCCTTGTTGTTGTCGTAGTAATGTTTCCGCAAAAAAGGTGCGCTGGAGAATGAAAAGTCTACATTTTACTACCAACTTATGTAAAATTAAACCGAGAAAAACAGTTGTCATCGGGCCTATTCATTTTGAAATCTGTAATAGGCAGATAAAAAAAGATAAAATCGGAAGCTGAACCATCTAATCACATATAAACTTACTCGCTGCAAACAGCAATGAGGGATAACTCTTTAGATACTAATAGATACTCTCTAATACGTTAGAGTCAAAGATTTGATTATCCCAATTTAGAATGACCTCCATGGTCGTATAAAGCAGACTGGCAGAAATTATATAAAGCAAACAATTAATTCCTAAACGTGGATTATTTATATTCCGCATTAAATCAAAGGGGAAAGGGGATTTACAATAATAGGGCGGCATGATCCTGGATCTCCCTTTCTACTCACTTCCGGTCGGTCATTGTTTGTGGCTGTTTCGTGAAGTTGTCAGCTGTTGAGGTCTAAATATTCCCGGAAGCCAACGATGTTTTCCTGACCACATACTTTGCTCTTTGCAAAGAGATTTATGTGTAACATGTATCATAATGCCTTCGTTTTCCAGATTGTTGTTTATTTTTTATCTGGTGGTTAATATATTTGTGCAATGGCAGTTGGGAGAAACGCAAACATCAGATATTACAGAACGTAAGTAACTTGATTATGTGATGTTACCTCTGTTCGGTGTCCACATTTCGTTATCTTGTTTAATCAGGTAAATAAAATCAGCTGATAATAATTAAATAAGGTTATGGGCTAGATGAACAAAACTAGTCTCTTTGGCTTTAAGCTGTATTTTATTTTTATTTCACACTCCTGTTTTTGTTTATTTTCTTTCTGTGTTCCCTACGAGGGGAGAGTAGATCAATCTAGCTACAGACTCGTAAAGCAAAATCTAGCTCGCTCATCTCTGTCATTGTCTAACTGTCTATAGTATACTAAGAAGGTTAGAAACAGCCTTTTCAAATGACAGCCAAATTGAACAAAAATAAAGGTTTCTTGTCATGTAATTTTACTTGATTTATTCCTGTGTCCCAATCATGTTTACCGACGCATAATCCAATCATGTTAATCCGTTGAAGCAGCTTTTATCGCTTAAATATGTCCTATTTCCGAGTACATCGTCATTCTGTATAAAAACGGATGTCTTGCAAAACTGTGACGTTGTAGTTAGCGCATGCTACATGTTTAGTATACTATATAGTATAAAATATATATAGTATACTATAGACACTGATAGAGATGAGCGAGCTAGATTTTGATTCACAGGCCTGTGATCTAGCCTAATAAATCAAAGCCTAATAAACCAGACCCTAATATTACATTAAGGTTTGATGGTAACTCCTCTGACTAAAATGCTTCCTGCCTCCAATTGTGTCTATCATTAGTCCATAGCGGAGGATAGTAGAAGTACAAAATTTCTTAGCCTAATAAATCAGATCTTAATTATAATTAAATGTTACATTATGGTCTGACAGTAACATCTGGTTATCGTTTTCCTTCTCTCGTCAGCAACAAAAAAAACACCAAAACGCTTAGTACCTGGGATTGTGTCTATCTTAAGTCCAAAGCGGAGGATATTGAAAGTACAAAATTTCCCAAGTTTACACTGTTTGGGCTGTACTCTGTGTTTTGCAAGTCAGCTCCACTCTGAATGAACTTTAACTGTCAGCCATGTCTGCCTCAACACGATGACGTGTGTCAACAAAAAGAGTCTCCACATCTGCTCTTCCAGAGTAGCGAATGGCAACTCATGTTAGAGGGCGTTGTCTCGCTTATTTCGCCAAAAGTTCCCTGTGTGGAGACTTTTTGTTGATGCACGTCATCATGTTTTGGAGAAATAGTTGGAGAAATGACCAGTCGGTATCGTGTCTAAATTTGAAGTCCCAATGTTGACAGGAAGCGAGGTATCTGTTTTGTAAGGCCATGAAATTAAGTTTGTATTAAGTGATTTTTAGCTCTTTTTTCCTAATAGTACATTTACATTTTTTTAAAGGAAAGCAAAGACAAATGAAAATGATAAGTTTTTTCCAGTCCAACTTTTTAGAGGAACAATGTTTTTGTTATGCCATAAAATATTACAAGACAGGCCTGCGAATGTGAAGGTGATTCATCTTCAATGTGTTATTCAGTATGTTGTGTTTAAATACAGGTACACATGTATGTATTTCTCATGGTATTTACCCTAAGTAAAGTCAAGGTATACTGTGTAATCAATTATTTACAACAGTGTTTTATTGTGTTTTCCCTGCAGGTGCTATTCCGTTTGAAGGTTTAGATGCTGAGAATTTGACAAACAATTCTGATAGCACCACTGCATCATTGATATCCAGTACTGAGGTACCCATTGACAATCCCTCAGAATACTGTCCAGATGGAGCCCCTTGTTCAGATCTCAGTCAGGACTGCCTACAGTGTGTCTATAACACCAGCTGTTTGTATGGGAAAACAGAAAGCATGCTGTGTACGGTGAAAGAACCAGTATTCTGTGAGGTCAGTGTTACATTAACAGGTGGTTGGGTGGGAGCCTCCTGTGCCCTGGTGCTATCTGAGCTAGAGGGCATCAGGAAGCTGATTTGTTGTGGTGTCTTGATTTTCCACCGATAAGTTTGACATAATAGAGTAGTGTGACAACTCCAAAGAATAACGTCATCTGCTGAATATACAGTCAGCATGAATTGTTCATCGTTCTTTAGAGTTGTCACGCTACTCTATCTTGATTTTAGTCTTGTACATGGTTTGTGACGTCCTCTATGTTGCCAGTGTCAGTTTTTTGTGGTTTCCTTCAACGATTGGGTTGGTATGCCGTCATGTAAGGGAAATAACCTTAAGTATGGCGTAAAAGCCCAATCAAACAAACAAACAAAAAGAGTTACAATAGCAACAAATCAACTGAAGAAGTTCTCAAAGTTCTATAGTTTACCAGAATTATAGCTTAGTTTATGCTCCATGTTTATAAGATGGACAGTTACACTTTTTTTCAATACAGTGCTTGTGCCTATTATATGGTGAAATGTAAAACGTTAAAGAAGCATTCATGAGCCCTGGTCAAAATTCAAAATCTGTCCATTAATCTCATTGTTTCATTCCATTATAAAATGTTGCAATTAAATTTATGTTTTCTTGAGACTTGATAGAGAAGATTGGATGATGGCCCGTGACCAGTGTCTGCTTTGTATATGGCCAGTGATCATCAAGTCACACAAAAGTCTTACATGTTGCTAATAATACTTATTTGCAGAGGTTAACTTAGACCAGCTGGCACGCTGTGATATGGTTGAAATAACCTCTTAGGATTTGGATTTCAGGGAAACCGTACCTTTACTCGAGAGTTTACCTGTGGTTACTGTTATCAGCTGGAGCACTGGTATTACACCTGTACTACAAATAACACCTGTGTGGTGATCACCTCACCACCTAGGGGCACCTACCTGGCCACCTGTACTGTCAAGAGTGCAATTGACTGTATGGGTAAGTAAATGTCTTCTGTTAGCTCTAGGGCGACTGGTTCGGTGGGAGCTTTCTGTGTGCTGGTGTTGTTAGTAGTTAATTTCTTGTGTTGACCTTCTTTACACAAGCGTGTTGAAGGTGATAAAAATAGAAATCGGACCAAGCAACAATGTCAGCTAAGAAAATATGTATTCACAAGTTCAGGTTCAGACAATTTTTCAAAGTGTTTAAACGTCACTCTGCAATATCCTTTATTTCTTCCGTCTATAAATAAAATATGAACATTTTTTTTTATATAAACACTCTCTGATACCTAATTGCCAGCAGAAAATGGTGCCAGACAAACCACTCAGCTACCCAGCTGGTGGTTCGGTGCCTGACTCGGAGGGTTGTGGGTTCAATTCCCGTGACCGGCAAAATTTTATGAATTAGAATCGGTTCAGTATCAGAGAGTGTTATCCCAAACAAACTAAATACTGTTAATGTTAACTTTCTGAACGACAAATACTTGTATGGACAAACACCTGCTTGCGTGCCCTGGTGCTCCCTGAGCTAAGGGGCACAGGATGTCGATTTGTTGCCTCAACTTGCCTGCGTCGTTTACTGAGCTTTCCTTCACCGATTGGGCTGACATGCGGTTATATAAGTGAAATAACCTTGAGTATGGCGTAAAACCCCAAATCAACTGTATGCAGGGCGTAATATAAAGTTGAGTGTATAATGTAAGGGCCTAAAGATTGTGGAAGACGAATCTATACCAATCAAATAGCAAGTAAGGGGAGTAGCATCTTTAAAGTCCTTTCTTGTTCCAATTGCCTATCTCCGGTATCCTCTGTCCCCTCTGATAAACGGGTATTGTGTAATGAATGGCTATTTTTTTTATACCATTTTCTGCATATTTTACCGTTGCAGGCAATACTTGTAAATCATGTAAATAAAATATCCTACACGACCTCAAGTGCATTCCACACCAATACAAATCAGCATTGAGCAGGTGACAGCAAATAAGGAAAAAAAAAATAGAACTACTTAGCATAACATTGTCATTAAGCATGTTAGGTCGAATTAACCCATGCAAGAAGAGAATCAAGTCATTCAAAAGAGCTTTAATGGCTTCATAGGTCGATTGATGAGGTCAATGGTCAGCAGCCTCGCTATGGTGTTTACGACTATATTCAAAATGCTTAGCTATACAAATTTCGTCACTAAGGTGAAAGTCCTGAATTGGGAGAGCGTTTATTAGTTCCATCTCCTTCAAGGAAACTCGTTTTAATTTTTATAGGGAAAGAGCTGTATTGCTGTATTAAGCCGGTAGCGTTCTGTTTAGCTATTTGAATATTTAAAGAGCTGTCAGTTTTATTCATGTACCTTTTCAGCTGTAATGGTGCCAGAAAATTCCAAAGTACATGTAGCTATATATGATAAATTTTGTTTTAGGAAATCGCAAGTTTTTCAAAAAATTGCCATGTAATTGGACAAGTGGCTACCGCTGGACAACAGCATTAGCTCTAAGGTATGTATAACATTAAAATGAAATGAAAAATTGCCCTTTTGGAAATAACTGGCGTTCGTGAGCATTACTCCATAGCTTTCTTTCAGATTTTAATGAAACTAACTAAGTAAAATTTAAAATTAATAAAATTTTAGTTTTGAAACAAATATTGCTTGGGTTAACATACAGCATGAAGCAAGGTGATTCTGCTTTAAACTGTTCTTCGCTGAATCTGTCTAAGCTTGCTTGAACTTTGACCTCTGCAAATATTAACATAATGGGCTGTCAAAGTTTACGTATTTTGTGCTTCAATATTTTATTTTATAAGGAAAGTTTAAGCAGCTATACAGCTAAGTGGAAATGCCATGCTTGTTGAATGTATAAATGTAACGGGTATTAGAGCCAAGTTCACAACTTGGCAATGGAGATCTGACACCAAGTAGTTTTTAGTTACCACGTTTCCTCTAGATCTTCCACCAACAATGTTAGTACTATGTTGTCCTACAAGCGAAATAGCGTTCAGGTGATGCTGCACTTAAAGGGTGGGTGGATGGGAGCCTCCTGTGACCTGGTGTTCTCCTAGCTAAGGAGCATGTGGAAGCCAATTTGTTGTGGAGTCCTGTTTTTGTGCTGCACATGTACTGTGGTGTCTTCTATGTTGCCAGCGTTGTTTATGGTGGTTACTTACACTGATTAGGCCGCCACACTGTCATTTGAGTGAAAAAACTTTAAGAACAATGTAAAACTACAATTAAACAATCAACAGACAAACGAACATGCAAATTAGAAAGCTAAATGAGTAAATAAACAATTAAATTCTTGATGGTAGAACATTAAGCAGAAGTATAAGATTTATAGCTCTGTAATATTAACCTTATTTTCTTGTTTTCAGCATAACTCTTGGAGGATTAGGGGTAGATAGATTTTATTTAGGCCTATGGAGAGCTGGACTCGGGAAATTATTCAGTTTTGGTGGGTTAGGTGTGTGGACAATTGTGGATGTTATCTTGATAGCGATTGGCTATATTGGACCTTCAGATGGATCTCTGTATATGTGGTAATCATGAATTTCGTTGGACAATCAAGGACAGTGATTACTATTCGATCATAATCATCCAATTGATAATTTGATGCCAGACATAAAACAGACAAGTAAAAACGTAATAGATCTGAAAATTATGAACTGATAACACAGCATTTCAATAGCCTATTAGCCTATTCGGAGGTTGTGAATCAATCATTTCTCGAACAAGGTAAATCTATGACATTCAGCTGCCTTTCATATAAATTCACTCGTTTCAAATAAATTCTTAGGGCCACGCCATGACTCCGTAATTGAGCGTTGGACTACGGAACCCCTTCACTTTACACGAGTTCACGGGTTGGTCTTTACGAGGTTCCTTCCCGGTTTTCCACCATACACCGGCAACCCAAAGTCATCATATAGATGAAATAGTCTTGAGTACGACGTTTAACACCAATCAAACAAATAAACAAACATATAAAGTCACTTGCGTTTCATATATATTCACTAAATAAGATCATGATTACCTTTGTAAATGTATGTAATATACATAGACTAGTGCTGTACAGAGAATATTCTTACGCTAATTTGAAGTTTAGTGTAAGATGGTTGTCATCACCTTTTTGTGTGAAGGAAATTTGAGAGCAATGATAAAACCTGACCTGGACAAGCTGCACAACCTGCTCATGTGTACAAGTTGGAAGAGAAAAATCTGGCAAATAAGAACCAGTGACCTGGTGATCGATCGACATGGCAGCTGAGCCTTGATTCTAAGGTATTGACTGGCTATTTTGTTGTGTATATATCCCAGTTTGCAAGTAGGTTAATAGCTGTTTATGTGGTACTGCTCAAATGTTTTATATGGGGGTTTTTTGTTGCCATTATCTGACTTCAAATTGAATTATCCCTTTCACAACTTCTTTTCTGTTTAATTTAAATCAATTGGTAGTAAAATTTAGAGGATACATTATCTTTTATCATTTCTTTCTTAAAATTCCTTCATCTCAGAACATGGACTCCACTATTGCAGCCATTGTTTTTTTTTTTCGCAATGTTCAATTTTGGATGCCCCCTTCACTGTACCCGGAATAGGTTCGATCCCACCTGTGGACCTTAGGTATGTAAGGGAAGTTTTCCGGTGGCTGCAGAGTTCACAGGGTTGTTTTTAGTAGGTTTCTTCCCGGTTTTCCACCATACACTGGCTATGTAAATTAATAATTAATAATAAGTCGTCATATAGGTGAAATACTCTTGAGAATGACGTTAAACATCAATCAAACAAACAAACAAAGAAACACTTTTGGATGTGTTTTGAAGAAGATAATGGGATGAAGGATAATTGGGCATACTTTCATTATTTTCTCTATGGCGGGGGACCTGCTAGTTACTCGATTTGTTAAATTAAAATTTGTATATATGTCTACCATAGCAATGTCTGTGTTCACAGCATAGACATCAAATGGCCAAGGCAATTGTTGATAAGCGAAAGCCAAGGCTTACATTTATCTCATCTGACAGGTGTGTATGAATAACGACTGGAAGAAGTCTTTGTCATAACCTTTATTGTGGCAGGCCTAAGCATCTTTCGGCAGCCTATTGTGACGTTTTCGTCATATGGGTGAAATAGTCTTGAGTGCAACGTTAAACACCAACCAATCAGTCCATTGTCATTTCTTTTCCAAAAAGAATCGGGTGGTTAGGTAGGAGCCGTAAGGGAGGATCGGTCGACAGGAAGCCGAGAAGTTGTGGTGCTCTGTTTTTTGTCCTGTAAATGTTTTGTGGTGTCACCTGTGTTGCCGCGTCGGTCACTATGGTTTCTTCAAGTGACACAGAACGTCCAGGATGTGCCACTGCTGCTCTCGGCATGTAGAAGAGCAGGATACAATTGTTAATTTATGATAGATTTGGTATAACTGTAAAGGGCCTTATTGCTGTTGTACCGGTAAATGTAATTTTAAATAAAAAAAACTATTTTACAGTAATAATAATTTAATAATTTATTCCTTGAAAAGAAGAGGGTGGTTAGACAGAAGCTTCCTGTGGCCTGGTGCTCTTTGAACAAAGGGTTGTTAGGAAGCCGATTTTTCTGTGGAGTCCTCCTTCGAGTCATGTCCTGTAACACCCTATAGCGTGTTGCCAGCGCCATTGATGGTGATTTCCTCAGACTGGCACACCGTCAAATAAGTTAAATAAACTAAGTACGGCAAAAAGCCTGAATGAAACGAACAAAACCCCGTGAACGATTATCCATCATTGTAAATTAGCTTGGTCTGTCAGCGTTTCTGGATTTCGATAAACCTGTGCTGAGGGGATAATTTTCCTCAATATAAGAAGGCACTGGCAGTTCGTTTGTTTGTTTGATTGGTGTTTAACGTCGTACTCAAAGGTATTTCATATATATGACGACGCATTCTCCACTTCTTAATCTGCTGTCGGAAAACCGGGAGGAAACCTCGTAAAAACCGCCCCAGCGATTGCCGAAGTCCCCTCGTGTGACTCCCTCATTTATACCTCAGGTCCACTGGGAAACTCGAACCTGTGCGGTACATCGAAGGAGGATCTGCAATCAGACGCACAAACCACTTAGCCACGGCGCGGGCCCTCTGGCAGTTCGTCAACGGTGCTCTTCTCCACGTGTCTTCTACAGTGTCAAAAGTGGCACGATGCGTATGTGAAATAGATGTATCCATTGTCTTTCGTCATTTCAGTATAAACGAATTGGCTGATGGCCGTAACACGGGAGTACTGCAGTCTAGGCAACATAAAATATCTTCTCCGTTTCCCTGATCCTAATTTATACAATAATAACAGGATAGGACCTACAAAGACAAAGAGTGTGCAAAAGTATCTCAATAATACTAGAATATCCCCAACAAAATAAGGAAACAAAAGTAAAATCGGTTTTGGAGGTAATATGCTTTTATAAAACAAAATAATGATATACAAGAATAGTAGCACTTATATCTTTATATGAACTCCAACTTCATGAAATAAACGCAACTATCGGGTAAATATAGCAATACAGATAGGCCCATGTCAATTTGTAGAATGCCCAATTTATATACATGTTGTAGGTATGCGTAATACACGTATGAATTCTTTATATTAGAAAATACATATATATAATGTCCGAGCTTGAATCCCGGTGGAGGCAAGCACAATTTTCTTTCTCTACATCTATACAAAAATATATAGGCTATAGGCCTAATGTCCGTCTGTATGCGTCTAGAAATTGAAACTCCTAGACAAACATCATATGTTTAACAGTAGTTCCTTAGTCTTTGGCTCAATTTGTAGACTTCTTGGAAAATTTGTGATGTAGATAGCCCAATACGTTTTTAAATTGATCGAGCTGTATACCTAAGAAGACACATGGAACTACAATCAGGACAGGTACAACAACAACAACAAGGGAGGTAATCATCAAAGACAAAGGATACTTGTCAGCAGAAAAATAGGAGCTTTACATTTGGCTCAACTAGAAAGGTTGAAGATCATTTGACAAAACAAGATTGCCCTTTTCTTCGGAGCAATCGCCTTCGTATTTTTTAAAATTTATCCTATCTTTCAATGAGAAAATCGACGAGTTTGTCAGTCCAATAGGACTTCAAAATCTAAAGACGAACCATCTAAAGGTTTTACCATCTTGCGGATATATAGCTTCAGATTAAATATTACATTTGGAAATCGTTTGTAGATATGATACCAAACCGAAATCATTAAACTGTTATCTTGTGAATAAAGAGGTCAGCTGCGACCAATTATAAGCCTAGGGAATGTCTCATCTATAACAGAGACTTGGAAGGGATATAATGGGGGAAATATAAATACTATCAATCTAGAATAAACCGTATGCTACCCTTTTCTAGGTACCTGTACATTATAATTCCCCTAGAAGATGTAAAATTGTTATTTACCGCCAGTGCACAGTATCTTTTGGATGAGTGACGATATTTCACCTATATGTTAGATATCGTTGCCACCGATATCCAGTCAGCACATTATGTTAGTACATAGCCTAACTCTGGCTTCTGTGAGCTGGCAATGGTGTTTGACACATCACTCGCAAAAAAGTGTGAAAACAGCACCAGAAAGAAGAGTTGATTAGGGAATATAAATCTTGTCACAGTAACTTTACAGTAAATGTGTTTAAATAAATTTCTCTGTCCTATCAGATAATTATTAAAAATATATATAATTTCGATAAAATTGCGTCGTTGTTTTTTGGTAATCATAGGCCCGGGATCGTGCATCATTTTTGTCGTAGACTTCCTGGTGATTATACCCTATTCTTGAAAGGGAAATAACTGATGACATAATGGGTTCAGTCAAAGTTTACATTGATATATTTTTTTTATTTTTTTTTTTAAAGTATAATGTGGTAATCTATGCCTTTTCCCAAGCACTTACCGGTTGCCGTATGTCGTCAAATAATTTTGCTTAAGATCATATCGAGAAACTTTTCGACTCACCAAGCGTATGGCACGTTCGTTTAACAATCGTTTTTTTCCCCAGTTTATAAAGTATCACGTTCGATAAGACTCAAGAATTTGAAATCAAGCAAAAGGATCATCATCAAAGTCAAATTCGTCTTTGAAAATCAAGTCCGGTAACTCTTCACTTATTGGAGAAGATAAATCTTTTATAGAAGCTTTAGTTGTTTCATCTGTGAAGGCAGAAGTCCCGAAGATTTCATCATAGAAAAAGTCGTCTTCGCCACCGTCCTTCGCTGAAGTGTTGTCTCCGTCGAGCGAAGCCACCTCGGACGCATCAGCTTGTTGAAGTAATGTTGTTGGACGTTTTCCAAACGTTTTCAATGCAGAAGGATCCAGTTTCCTTCAAAAAGTGACACATACTCAATTTAAACACTGATAGTTACAAACATTTCAAACGGTGCGGATTATAGGTTGTATTTTTATCGCTGACAAACAACTTGCCATAAGATACAATCTCATCTATGTAATGTGTAAATTGGACCGACACTCGGTTAGATAAATGTTCCTTATGAGATAATTACAGGCGTGAATTAAGAGAAAAAAACAGTCATCTCAAAATATATTGCTGTACGGTTTAAGCAACATATTGTCATAACATTTATTTATGCTTGAACGCTGTACCCTGTCTTCGTTGTTTCCGTTTGCCTTTCTGGGTAATACCAAAAGGGTCGAACTTAACCATTGTAACATAAGTGTACGTTATTCAACTGCTCATTGAGCTTCTCACGGTGAATAAATAGGCGTTGTCGATTATTTTTTCTTTAAATTAACTTCACCAAATAGTGTGTAAAGAAACGTGATATAATGCATTATTTGACTACTTATATGTGATGGACGTAAATATCCGCCCCGTGAGTCCTTTATTTCGGCAATGATATTCTCAAGTTAATTTCGGTCCGAAGAGCTAACGGTAAAACTCTTCTTCCTTTTTTTTTTGTGTCCTGAATACGATTGGAGAAAATCGCCTCGTGGGCATCTACACTAAGGATAACAGTAAATCGTAACATATGTAAATGTGAGACAACAACGGATGTTACAATGCTTCAGGAAGCGAATAATGGTATGTTGCCAAACTAACCTGATGGGCTCGTCGTAGAAGAAATGGTCTTCTGTTGCCCCGGGTAACGGGGACGGGTCCTTATCTTTGGTAGTCAGAGGCGTCCGGTCAGTTTTTATGTTGGTCCCTTTACGGTACGTCACAGGGGCTGAGACAGCTTTTTTATAACCGCTATATATAGAGGAGAAAATTATGCATTTCAAACGAATGAGCTCTTTATGAGATAACATAAGTAGCTTGATAAAAGTTATGGAAGGAGATCGCTGCCAAAAGTCTGTGTGTGCTAGTGTGACATTCTAGGTCACTTGAATACATTCTGTCTGTGTATTTCGACCAACTCATGCATGTTATGCCAGAATCCGGTTACGATGAAGGACAAATTGAATTCATCCAGGTTGATATTCTCATCTTATGTACAGTGTTTAATGTCTTTAATGCTCGCCACAAATGCACTTGTTGTCGCGCAGCATTTCCGGTTAAGGGAGAATCCAGTTGCCTACTGCGCCATCGCCCCCTGGCGTCATAATGGAGCATCACGCTATCGAAATCCATGTTGCTATAGCCTAAGTCTGTCATTTGGGTAAACGTGCTATGTTACTTACTCTACACAAGACACGAAGATCAGCCTTGAAGAACTGGAAGTACGCAGCAAGCCACATAACATCTACGAGTTAACCGAAATACGCAGGAAGAATGTCATTAGGTTATAAAGCATAACGCTCTTACACCTATATACTTAAAGTGGTGATTCTCTTACATAAAGAGTAGGCCGTGGCGACGATCCTTATTGGAGATCACCCAAAAACTTTCCGTGAAAAAATATCAACAGTTTCAAAGTTTTTTGGCCATAAATTACAGGAGTATTGATTGAAATAACACTATGTTTTTAAAAAAGACGTATGTGACCAATAGGCTCATTTCGCGAGCAGTGATAAGCTGTTGGAATTAAGACCGAAATGAAGTTAGGCCTATCTCTAATCTTAAGAGAAGTCTAACGTATATCTGACCAAATTACAAGGGCATTAATAGACTATACTTAAATGCTTATTAGGAATTTCCAGTTAAGTGAGATAAAGAAAAGACAATATCGCTTAGCTATAGTATTAGTAACAATTTCTTTTGATTTTTCGGCTTACCCATTTTTCCGTAGACATAAAACGATGATGATTACTGCAGCGCCTCCACAAACAACACCAACAACTATAGCTATTATCTCCCCTGTCGACAGCTCACCATTTGCAACTGGAAAATTCAATTGGAACACTTAGTTGTAGGTTATCTTCAAAACGTATCGCAGGAGTGGTTTTTACGAGGTTTCCTCCCGGTTTTCCGCCGTATTGAGTAGAGCAGATTAAGAAATGGAGAATCCGTCGTCATTTAAACGAAATACCTTTGAGTACGACGTTAAACACCAATCAAACAAACAAACCTTCAAAACGTAAATTAAGAGAACCTAAATTTTACAGGGATTCACCTTAATTTTTCTGACCACCTTAATTAGCATTAAGTAGATATTTATATTATATTAGGTAGACAATTGTCTGTATAAGGTAGGCCTACCATACTATAAACCCTCAATCAATTCGACCCCTTAACCACTTAGCAAACTCTTTGTTTGGAAGTTTAGAAAAACAAACTTGAAACTTGTATTGAGTTCAGACATGAAAGCTATAAGAAAATTAAGTTTTAGTTCCAAACTCATTTATAAATTCTATAAATAACTCGAAACTTGTGCCCTATATAGATGAATTTGTGGATTTTGAGTATATGTATTTGATCAACCTGGGTCTAACTGCTTTAGAATGGACAAAAAATGCCAACCTTAAATCAAAATCTATCTATTCAAAGTGAATGCTCGTGGTGGAAGTTAGTCGCAATTTTGGTTAAGAGTCCTAATTCAAAAGTTTACCATAATACAGGCGTAGGAATATTTGGCCTACTCTGTTTTTAATAATTATGTGTTCTAAAAGATGCATTTGTGCATTACAATGGTTTCTTTTGGATGGAAGGATAAAATAAAAAGATGGAGGGGTATTATAAGATAATTTTAGCAACATTTCGAAGTAAAAATCATTTAGTGTTTGAGTTAAAGCTCTTTAAGAAAGAACAGAAATAAGAATGTGTCATCCGCATGTTCACATACTCAGAAAAAAAAAAATATTAAGAAAGTTTCGATTTATTTTACTCTTCAAAAAAGGCTATAAAAATGAAAGCATTTCACTCTCAAATGGACACAAGGGCCGAGTCAGATGCATACATTTTATTGGATCCAAATAACCCAGTTCAATTCGGCTTTCCAATAAAACATCGGAAAAATAATTATCACTGTAAATCCAACTATATATCAAACATAAATTGTCATCCTTGGAAACAGTCTCCAAAGTTTCAATTCGAAAAGCATATGTTTATAAATGTAGAGAAAACAAATTGTGCTTGCCTCCACTGGGATTCGATGGCTATAGCAGGACCAGCACTTTAAGCTACAGAGGTTTCCGAATTTCGCAGAGCGATCGAATTTTTATCCAGGCAAAGACTGCGAATCTTTCTCTACTGTAAGCACTGACACAGAGACACTGAAGTAGCGTCTTCTTTATCTAGATATTACCCACAAAATAATGTGTTTATTATTTGCGCAAGTCTGAAAGTCTGGTTCTGGCATATACATATCTGTTTGTATAAATGTAGAGAATATAGCTAGAAAATTTAGCTTGCCTGCACCGGGTTTCAAACTCGATCGGGTCTCTGTTTATAAATTAGGTGTAAATTATATCATGTGTTTTGATCTAAATAAAAAAGAAAAATTATCACAAATAAAGTTATGTTTATGAATTAGTTGTAAATTATATCAGGTGTTTGGATCTAAATAAAAGAAAAATTCTCACAAATAAGGTCACTAGATCACACAAAATAACTACCTGACGATAGTATTACTCCAATGCTATTTATGTATTAAGTATACAATTATTAAATTCAGGACACCGCCCATAAACACTTTATCAATGTGCAAGGTGTATATGAATAAACCTATCATAACTATTATAATGATTTTAGTTAGTTCTGGACCTTGATACCAGTTTTAATCATTCCAAACACGCCGACCTTTTTCGTTTAAGTTTTTGTCAAATGACCTATAGTCTATGTTAGTACACAAGTAGGCCTAATAACCTTGAATCAGTTAACTAAATAAACACATACTTATAATACGGCTGAACGTTATTCCTGAGAAAAGGTCAAGTTTATTCGAATTATTAGGATATTGTTGGTTTGTCTCTTTGTTTGATTGGTGTTTAACGTCGTTATTATAAATTATTAATTTGCGTTGCCTGTGTATGGTGAAAAACCTCGTAAAAACCACCCCGCGAACTCCGCAGCCACCGGAAAACTTCCTTTATATACCTTTAGGAGAGACAGAGTTAGAAGGTGCGGGTTTCCATCACCAGAAGAGGAATATTCGGCGAAAGTAGAGATGGGAGATAATCCCGTAAAAAAGTAGTCTCGATATTCACCGCTACTTGTAGTGTTGGATTGGTGGATTGTGGAAATGTCGCCAGGCACATCGGTTCTGTTCTGAGCACTTGTAGAAGTCGTCATTACAGCAGTTGCTTTGGGAACAACTACTGGCTCCGTAGCATCAGAAACATTGGTGGTAGCTGGTGGGTTCGCGCCCTTGGAGAAGGTTCCGTTTGTAGGAACTGAAGGCGTCGTTGCATCGGTTAATGGATTACACCGCACATATCCTTAAATCAGAAAAAGAGAAATTAAGTGCTTCTTTGCACGCAGAAACATTTCTTATTCACAACAAAGATCAAATGATTTTGGCATTACATAAAATAGGCTTACTTTGTCAATAAATGAATTTATAAACCAATCAACAATATATCTACCGACCTTAGTGCCAGAAGTAACTCTCTAATATGCTAATGGCATGTTCTATATATAGGCCTATAGATAATCTATCAGAGACAAGTTTCTGGATTAAAGTTTTCCTTAATTTCGAACTGTTATGGGTAACATACAAGCATGTCGAGAAACGTTATTAACACTTTACATGGCATAGAGCATCAATGAATTTGTCAAATGTGTAGCACACACAGATACAAGACACGTTAACACCAATCCCAAAGAAGTATCGTAAAGAAATGTATATTAACCCATGCATCATTCTGTCAAAATAAGGTTACCGACTGTGATGAGTTATCTGATACGCAATGGAGTTCCGTCTAAACCAATACAAATGTAGGTCCTTTACAGGTTTTTTTTCTTGTACGCTATTTACTGTGGTCAAAGTCTACTGTACTGTTGTGTAAAGGTAGTTTATGTGATTCAGACTCCGACAGCGAATCAAACGGTTGATTGACTGATTGATTGGTTTGGGGTTTTACGCTGTATCGCTACTTAAGGTTATTTCACTTACATGCCGGCGTCCCAGTTAAGTCGGTGAAGGAAATCACCCAAAGCACCGTCAGCAACATAGAAGACGCCACAATATATTTTCACGATGAAAAACCAGACACGGTTACACATCGGATTACTAATGCCTCTTAGCTCAGAGAGCACCAGGGCTGAGGAGGCTTCCATCGAAACACATACGCGAACCGAATAAAAAACCTATCCAGCAGACTATAGAACAACACTTAAAACTACTTGACTTGACGGTTATCAGACGTTCGTGATAACAGTGGTACCTTACTGTTTTAAGTAAATAAAACTGGTTTTATATATACCAATGACTGGTTATTGGGACAAATAGGTCACATTAAATATTAAAATAAATACAGTGTAGTTAACTAGGGCTCGAAAATCTCAATAACACTATAATAAAAGTGTCGATGTAACAGCTTGCTTTAAATTATTTATTGATCAAGATTTATTGCATGTTTTTGTTTTGTTATTTCGTTAAGTCCAACGAAATTAGGAATATAATTCCTAAATCATATACAGATTCACTAATATTTTGCCTTTTAATGACTCGTGTTGAACTTTGAGTTTTTACAACACACCGAAACTAAAAATCTAAAGATAAAGTGAATTATTGGACAATTCCACGTTTTTTTTGGTTTACTTTTGTCGAAATGGACGTACGCTGCTCACATTTCTCCCCTATACTTATGTGAAAAGAGCTTCACCAGGAATGGACTTAGCTGCATGGTTAAAGCATATTATAAAATATACAGCAACGTTTTTTTTATCATGTAATATATTTTTAAAATTTAACAGGAAATAACATGTACGCGTAAATATCTTAATCACACTTCTTATTTATTTTATTTACTTACTGTAGTACTAATACTTTCCCACAAGATGAGAAATTTCCGTACATTTGAATAAATCAGCTTTCATGAAAGTACACAGGTTGTGGGCATTGTCGTCCTCCTAATAAAGTTATTAAAGGTCACGGTGAATTTAATTTGACCCCAAAACTTTAATCACTTATACTTTAATACAGAGGAGTGTATTCCTAGCGACTTCACGCAAATTGTATCTGGAATACGTTTCATGAAGAGCCTATCCTGGTATACTAGTCCAAGGTGGTATTTAGTTATCTCATCCACAAACAGACGGACAAACAGGGCTGACTGAATCTAATACCCTTTTCTATGGAAACGGTAGTAAAATAATGTAAGATCTTTTGCCAAAGTTACATTATAGATAGTAACTGTTGTAGGTTTAGGGCCGCATCTCGACTTTAGGTATACACTATCTGTTGGATTCGGAAACCGCCTGATACTTTTTTTTCTTCAGTTTCCGAAGTTTCTTTCCGGTTTTCTAGCATACACCCCCGGTGCAAAGTCATTATATGAGTGAAATACCATTGAGTATACGACGTTTAACAAATTAAAGTTTAATCCAATTAACTGGTAAATGTCAAAAGACATCTTGCACATTAAAAATGTCAGCAAGGAAAGTGATAAAAACACCTGCAGCCAATATGGTCTGTAAGTCACATCACGGGATAAGTGAGATTTCACGAGATTCCTTCTAGTTCCGGGTACATGCTACTCTTTAATTTAGATATAACATCCCACGAGAAGTTAATAAGTGTACAAATGTCCCGCCCGGTCCAAGAACTGAATTAAAGGCAAACAAAAACCCATTCTGAAAGACCAAAGCGCCCCTGTTTCGAGGATGTACCCGGAAGTAAAGCAGAAGCGAACGAGACTTACAGAGCCTGTTAACTGAAAACTCGACACAGAACTTTTTGGTTGGTTATACTGTACTTATACGATCAAGCATTAGATGCTCAAATGGATAGACACCAATTGTACAACAATGCCCTCTATCTTCTGGGTTTGTTTGTTCAGTTGAACTCGGAGACGAAAACATTTTTTGTGACGTGACAGATACACAAACTTATTGGCTATCTCATGATAAGTCCACGATACTGCGGTATTAAGATATTTTTTAACTTGGTCTTGAAATGTAGGACTGTGTTCACGGATAAGTAGGCTATCATATGTACAAACCCCGAAACCCTATAGCACTTTATTTCAATCAGATAGCACAAGTAAAATGTAAGAATATAGTAACTAGTCAATGTACATACCGAAGGTGTGTAAAGATCAATAGGTAATTTTAACGCTTTACTTTTACATTTTCCACTGCTGAATGTACATGTATACATCCTGCATGTTTTTTTTTTTTATGTGAAACCTGTTTTTTCTGCTCTGTGTTTTTCAAGCTGAGTCTTTTGTCACAAAATCTTACCTTACCCTTTGTTTTCTCTGGTTTATATACTGTGCCCTTACAGCTTGGGCTACTTTGTTACCTGATGCATGCTTTTCTTGCTTGTTGCTCTGCTTTTTGTTTTCCCCTCTTTTTTATTCTATTATAAGGTTTACCTACATGTATATGCGCCATATACAACTTTTGTTTGCTTGAATTTGCCAATTCTCTGATGATGGAGATAGTCACCTCCGAAAGCTCAGAAATATAATTTATACATTATGTATCCAATA
>JAVFBZ010149162.1:0-19619 GCA_032466195.1 Katharina tunicata | reverse complement strand
ATATTACAAAAATCAATTCGTAACAAAATATTTTGAAAACAAGTTGGTATCGTTTCTTTTGGACACTAGTGTATAAACAGGTGTAATACGCGGAGGCAATCAGAACGTCAAATACATGTACATAGGGGAATTATAAGCACATGATTCGGTGTGTAAGTTGGAGCCACCATGGGGTGTGTTGATAAGCACACCTCAGCTTGAGAAATATGTTCTTCGTTAAATATAATTAAGACATTTCGATCAGACTGGGATTAAACAGCACGTGTAAACATTTACACTCATTCGTTTATATACCTGGCAATGTTAAAGACAAAAATCGGCTTCATTTATAAACAAAACTCCTACGTATGACATATAGAATGCCAGAAGAATAACTAAGCTGTGGCCCTAAGTTATATTTATCGCCACTGTCTCAAAATAAGGTGGTTATATTGCGAATAATCTAAACATTTTTTGGAAAATATATATAGGCGAAGAGAAGTTCCGTAATTGGTCATTTTATCTGCAATCGTGTGAATATAACAGGTAATTCAAAGGGATAAATTTACGTGTGAATATGGTTAATACTTAAGAGATACATGCAATAAGGCAGTATATATAATATTCCCGATCTTTAGAAAACCAAAGCGTGATGTGATATTGTCGGGTAGATTTTATAGATCACTGACCATAAAAAGCTGAATAATCGCAAACATACTATTGGGAAAGTCGGTATAACCATATACCTGTATGCTTTGTTTTTTTCAGACCTTCAGTACTTTATTTCCACGTTTATATTTTCGTATACATGTGGAAAAGGCCAGCATGGCATAAGAATCAATAAACCAAAATAAACGTACATGTATGTTGTTATATTTGAATTTTACAAATGAATACTGTATTGCACTATAACAAACTGGGGATTCGCAACTAAGGTGCTACTTTGTCGTTGGCCACATTAAAATAACGACTTAAAATATAGATTTTAAATGACTTTGAATTCAGAATTTTTTAAAAACTGCAAGTGATTCCTAAGTAGAGACGTTTTTCTTTGAAGTTGTTATTAAATCTTAAAAGTATAAAAAAATCAACGATTCGAGTTCTTAGACGAGATACGGTCGTAAAGTGTATATGTAAACGCATATCGTTTTTTTGGGACAAAGGACTGTAACAGAGTAATGGTATATTGTCATAGGACGAACGATTCATCTGCATTAAATTAATAAAATAGTATATGCATATAAAAGCAAAACGAAATCCGTGCTTCAATTCAATTCTAACACATCTATAGAATAAATGTGCTTTAATGTTACACCAAAAAACCGTGCTTAATAGCTATAAAACTATGAGAGGATTTAATATTCAAAATCAACTAGGTTGCATTGGACATGATTAGCATCGCAGTTATAGAGACACGAGTAAATAAATTTGAATCGATTAAATAATAAAATCAACAAATATATTAAAACATAAATAGAAGTTAAATACAATGTGTACTTACTAATCAGAATACCCAGGAGAAGGCAAGAAATCAAGGCGTTACTCATGATGGTCTCATTGCTGTAACCACGCTACTCTCTTAGCACATACAACTGGATAGAGTCTGAAACAAGTGTTTCCGATGAATATAAGATTGAATAGCCCTCAGTAAGTGTGAAGAGCATAGCAGGGAAAAGTTATATTAAAATATGATTCCTGTGGATTTCACCTGTTGGTATTTTATCCTGCTGTGGTTCATCATTTCACGTGCCTGGTTGTCTAGCGGAGCAGCTCTGTCTATAATGCACAATTTATCTCT
Organism: Katharina tunicata; assembly: GCA_032466195.1. Lineage (NCBI taxonomy): Eukaryota > Metazoa > Mollusca > Polyplacophora > Chitonida > Mopaliidae > Katharina > Katharina tunicata. Next base: position 17,842 of record JAVFBZ010149162.1, on the reverse strand, counting down.
CTTACAAATAATACCCCATTGAACAGTAATTCACGCTCCAGCAATGTCGAATCATCGGTGTCTCTCTGGGATCACAAGCACATGCTTTCACCGTATCTCTCCATATTGTACGCCAAATATCGCCACTGAGCTTCATCGGCCACGCCCTCAGAGGTTTTCAATCGATATACAGACCTGCAGGGCAAATATTGTCTTTTTAATTAAGATTCTAATAAAAATAAGTGATGTTAAGTAAACAACTGTATATCATACTGTCAACACGACATATATAATCAAATGATATTGTTATTGGTATTCATGAGAGCATGGCGAGCCCGTCGGGACACATGGACGTTGCACTGACTGCCATAGGGATACAGTTGAGTTCAGCACAATGATAGCTAATGACCGATGCGTGCAAATGCTCTACAGCACACTTTGCTCACTGGAAATCCCAAGGGAGCTCAGCTGTTGATAACTTCATGTGATAGTGTACATTCCGACTAAAGATATACAGCCATACACGCTCCAATGGCACGTAACTGAACACTGGTCTGCTCGTTATATCTTGACATAGCGGCTGTTAGCAAACCCAAACACGTTGTGTAATACACTCTTGTAAATATTAGACAATCTTAAGTAAAAGGGAAACACACCCCTTAAAATATCATTGCATTTAAAAAAATAAACATAAACTTCGTTATTATGTCAATACTTGCTCAATTGTAGAGATGTCTCCGGTTTTCGTTGGTTCTTAGCTGTGGAGAAACGTGACACAGACGGTCAATAACACGGATCAGATGAACACTGGGTAATGTTGTCGAAACAGACCGGATTAAAATAGCACAATGGTCATTAGCGATGATAGCTGATTTTATACCTAGTGCTCTAGGCAACTTTATAAAGGTGACTGCTATTGGCAGGCATTCCATCCCGTTTCTTGTTATGACCGTAGACCAGATCAAGACTCCATATAAAGGATCAGCGCTTAAGTAGATCTATACATGTCACTCCTGAAGTCTGTCATGTATTCACGATCAAACCTATTGAGAAAAATGTCGATCATTCTAGTCCGACTTAGCAGCTTGACAGTCAGCTTTTATGGTTAATTTCATACTGTCAAAAACAACATAACATCAGCAGCGGGTAGTCGGAGGGTGAATACAGTAACGCAGATTACTTAAAGGCGAGTAAAACATAGATATTTTAAACATCTTCTGATCTATTTGATGCGCATTCTCTTTAGTTAATATGAATAACTAGAAATGTACCTATACATATTTTTGTATAAATGTAGAGAAAGAAAATTTGGAATGCCTCCAAAGGGATTCGAACTTGGGTCTCTGGCTAGCAGGGCCAGCACTCTTACCGACAAAGCTACAGAGGCTCACGGTAGAACGAACGATTTTTTGTTATCCCGTTAAAGGCTGCAAATCTTTCTCTAGGGTAAGCACTGACGCAGAGACACTGAAATAGTGTCTTTTTCATCAAGATATTACCCTCAAATGTGTTTGTTGATTTTGGGTTATTCTGATAATCTGGTACTGGCATATATTTTTGTATAAATGTAGAGAAAGAAATTTTGCTAGCCTCCACAGAGTTTTGAACTCGGGTCTCTGGCTAGCAGGGCGAGGCTCACGGTAGAACGAACACATTTTTATCCATGTATATGTTGTCTACATTTATAAATATATAGGCATTCTGTCGGCAGCCCGTGTAACTCAGTCGGTAAACAGATATTCCTGCTAGCTCGGTTTCCCTACATTAATTTTATACTTTAGTTTATACTTTACGTTCGACAAAGTCAAAAGCTTTGTTTGTTTGATTGCGGTTTTACGCCTTTCTAATGGTCATTTCACTTATATGACGGGGTGCCAGCCAAAACGGTAAAGGAAACAACCGTAAACGACGCTGGCAGCATGTCAGCATGCAAGACAGGACAAAATATTAACATAACATTAGCAGCAGGGCACAGGAGACTGCCACCCAACCACTCACCAAAGGCAAAAGCTTATTAAGAACGTAGCAGAAAGGACAAAATCTTCTAAAAAATGTTTTTTCTTATTATCCAGATAGGACTTTTTAAATATACAAACTAAGAAACAAATTAGATTAAATGCAGAGATATTTACGTTTTCCCCACACAACGTAAAAAGCATGTTAATATGATTTTGAATCTATTGGGATTAGAATTCAACTTTTGTTTCTAAAAATAATACAAACCTGCAAAGAACAGTGTTCCATTATTGACAGGAAAGGGTTTGAATTGGAAGGCTAAAAGCCAGTTGTACCGAGACATATAACAATATGTGTTGCTGTCAGCTTTTAGAGAAATGACCCATGTCTTCGACTTTCAAAATTGCCTCAGGGGATATGAAATTTCATTTGTAGGCAGACTGAAGCAGATTTTACAGTGGCAACGATACTGAGCAGCCAGAGAGGTTTGGCTATTAACAACCAATCTGCAGATAGAAGGTACAGTTAAATCTCTTAACAGTGATCGCCCGAGGCAGACATGTAGCACGGTCTTGATTTACACGTGTTATTCATTACTTACCTCTTAAGTGTGGTCAACATCCACCGGACGAGTCCCTCACAGGTTCCGCAACCACCCGGTCTATACAGAGTAACAGCAATTTTATTTCAGGATCATATGCCAACTGGACCATTGGTACATTATTTATGTATCTGGGAAGCACAGTAGCACACATGTATTCTAAATCTCAGTATGGTTTAGTTAAGCATGTACATTTTTTATGATGAAGGACGCTTTCTTCTTAAATAATGATTTAGACTTACTCATTGTAGATTGTAATAACTGTGAACATACAACACAGGATGGTAGTATAACATCTAAAACTGATGATTACGAAACTGCTATCTACTAACATATTGTTATTAAAATCTCAACATGTTACTCACTGGAACACAAAACCCAGACTTGCAGAATAACGTTTGACCCTACACAGATTAAAGGTACTACATCGCAGAATTTCGGCCAAAAATCGACTGAAACGAATTGAACCGGGTTTTTTTATATTTTGCTAGTATACCCAAAGTATAAGCTTTCAGAAAATATCAACCTCGTGAATGTGCGATATACCGTATTAAAATAATAATAAAAGATTTTACTTTAATACGGTATATAGAAAAATAAAGAAAACCCGGTGTAATTCGTTTCAGTCGTTTTTTGGCCGAAATTCTGCGGTATAGTACCTTAACATACGCTTCCCGTTTACACCACTGTTATACCTATAATTAATTATTGGTTTGTATGTGCGTTTATATAAATGTTACAAATCTAGTATAAATGGTTCAATATAAAACTTGAAACAAAAAAAAAGGTTTAAACTGTAATTAAACTACTTCGAAAAGTAATGGGACTATCGACCAAAGGAAGAGCGAATAGTGTACTTGCTTGGCTGAAATCCATATAGTACAATGGTGAAATGTGGGCGGCAAAAAAGGGTACAGAATTGTTCGGAATAGTCTTTGGCATGTATGGGTAGTCTTATGACATGATTGTGCAATAGACACAATGTGATAAGAATAGTCTTAGAATAGGCTACAACGAGAAAATATGACTTGATTGTGCAATAGACACAATATGATAAGCATATATTTAATGGTAGTCAGGAAAGTCCAAATAGAATCAAGCACTCAACGTTCTTCACCAAATTCCTTGTTAATAATATCTGTGTTCAATATTTCAGGTGTCAGCAAGCGGAAATCGATGAAAAAGCAAAGGATAACGTTTTCCACCGTTAACATTTTTTTAATATAAAATGTTCTGACTAAAAGTTGTAAAACGAGGGTTACAGCACTCAGCGCTCGTAAGTTAGGCAAATTTCAAGCTTTATATTCAAATGAAATGTTTAAAATAGGATTTAATTTAGTACTTAATTTGAAAGGTTCAATTAAATTTCTCATTGAGTGTCACACAATTCTATGTAAGGTGGAATCTGTCTTTTAACTAAAGTAGATTTCAGCATACGGGCCCTGGCTATTAATCACTTTGTAGATAGCATGCACAGTGAATTTTCTTATCAGCGAAGGCAACGAGACAGACATGTAACACAGTGATCCTGCACAATCTTCTAGTACACCTGTTATTACTTAACTGCCACGCAAGGCTGGTTCAGACTGTTTTAGCCTTTATTGAATGGAACATCAACAAGCTGAAGCTAGCTCTAAGCTTTGGCAACAACGTCACAGAAACATAAAATGAGAAAAAGGAGATCGAATTAACAGTTTACGTCTGCATGATAAGCTTAAATCCAGAAACGACCAGCTAACAACCTACAGTGGTGTTGATTTCTTGCCCGAAGATGTGTCTTTGCAAGCCTTAGTTGTTATACAATGCTGTTATACAACTCTCAACTTGATATGATCTAAACCACACCATGACATTCATAAGTTCACACTGAGGGGTTAGAAAGAGATGCAATTAGGCATTATGTAGTTCTGCTTGATTATAAAATAGTTCCAATGCACACCCAGGACCGCCGTAGCATCTCAACAGGCACTTAATCGCATTTTGTGTCATGCAGTCGATCATGATAATTACATTTTGAATCCGATCTTTTCAGAGCTTGACAATATTTTTGTCTCATTGTGCAAGTAGTAGTAAAAATTCAAAGGCAATTGTTATCATTTTAAGCACGCGACGGTCTCTAGCAACATCTTTTCCATCCATTTCTTACCACATAGGTGAAAATAAAAAAAAACCCTGATATATTGTCACGTTGTTCTAAACAATTAACATGTCGTCAGAACGTTTGTTTTGTTGTAAACGTGGCTAAAGCATCGTTCTAATAACGGTGCGCAAATATACCTGGTTTTGCATTCTTAACAATAGGGAAAAACCCCAGATTATTCGTTATTTTTTTTTTAATTATCATTTCTACTTGGCCTATTATATTTTGTAGTCATTTATAACAAAACCACTGATTTAAGTATATTGGCAAATATTTGAGAAGATTTAGAGCCAAAATAATGGAAACAAAGTACTGCTTCGATTATCTCCAAATATTAAAACTGAAACACGTTTTCCCATTTACATAAACGTTAGGGGTACACTATGTAACAACTTTGTATACGTGTTCATAAACTACGTTGACTCTATTCTTGGCTTTGTTAGCCAGAAACTAATACAAATTCCTACCACGCAAGATACACGGCACTTTTTATGACCACTATCTTGTTATTTTGATTGAGAATATAAAGGTCAATGTCATTTATGGCATGAAAATTATCTACAGCTTGGTAGAAACTCATTTGTTATAACAAATATCGGGCATAGATAACGGAATGGTAGACCGAAGAGAAAGAGTGTACTTGTTTGAGTGTAATTTCATCTGACAGAAAGAAAGGTGAAATGCCTGCAGCAAGATGGTATAGGGGAATTGTTTGGAACAGGCTAATCAACGAGAGGCAGACATTATAACATTGTCGCTACAAGTACCAGAAATGGCATGGTTATATACCAGGAGCGGTTTACATTACAAACACGTTCTTGCTAAAAGAATTAACGGCAGGCAAGAAATATATAACGTAAATTAAAGTTGCGAATAATCTCTGTATTATATGTAATATATTTTGTATAATATGTGTTTACCTAACCAATAATTTAAGAAACTATACCACACAGAAATAAGTAAAGTAAACACAGTCAGACCAGAAATCTAAGTATACAAATGTTTTTGAGCCATTTAAATACCGTAAACTTAACGGATGTAACAGAGTGAGCTCATTGGAGGAAGTGTCACTCGTAACTGAGTGTATATAACAAGGCCTTGTGGATTCCCTGGCACACTTCTATCACATGAAATCCCTAGGTGAATCAGCTGCTGATACCCTCAACTAGGAGAGTATATACTATAAAACACTATACTTAAAACAGGGTGAATCGAGTTTATCTTCGGTGTGTTTGGTATTTTATGGCGTGTATTGGCAGTACGCGAAACAGTCCGTTAAATAAAGTAGCAAAGAAACTATGAAAAGATGCAGTCCGTTAAAGATTCAGTCTTAAAACAAAAAGCACCGACACTTATTTATCTGTAAATATATATTTTTGTATAACTGTAGAGAAAGAAAATTGTGCTTGCCTCCACCGGGATTCGAACTGGGTCTCTGGCTAGCAGGGCCAGCGCTCTAACTGATTGAGCTACAGAGGCTCACGGTAGAACTAGCGAATTTTTATCCAGGAAAAATGCTACGAATCTATATGTTTATGTGACAATTAGAGTGCGCCATTCCAGGAATGTGTTATGTCTTGTCAGGTTTTGCCGATACGTGGACACCAGTATGTCTGCCAGACTGCAATCGGCACATGAAAAGGAAAACACGCCGAACGACTGATTACATAAGCAGTTACTACAGATAGACATTATCTCGCTGAAACAGACCGTCTTTGGAGTTTCGACAAACGTAGATGTTGTTCTGGAGAGAAAAATGATTGAATACTCGCTTAAAGTGCTATTGGCCAGATAAAACGACGATGATAGTAACTATTTCTATCTAGAAGCCTCGCGTAATGAAGGAAGACATCTCATATCGTGTATTCAAGTGTCTGTGAATCGTATCAGGTTTCTCTGCAAGGGGGATTGCTCCATTCCATAGAGTTATATCTAGAACAGTGATGTTGTGGTTCAAGCCTTTTGATAACAAAAATTCTGTCAATCTGAAAAGATATATCAGCTTCCCCGTAGAGGCTTTGATTAAATAGATAAAAAGCTATTAACAAGGTGAATACAAAATGGTGCAAAATCAAAAGTAAGTTAGAAAGTATTGTCTAGTACATTTTAAGTACTAAAGTAAGCGTGTACCATTTAACCTACAGTGCACTGCAAGTTTAACAGCGTATGCTGACTGAATTTGCAACATTCCACATTATCAAAGTATTACTATATTTTATGTAATTTTTCAAACATCGTATATGAGTCTGCATTTGTGTTAATCAATTTTCTCGTAAAATAAGCTAAATGAAAAAGAACTATTATTTATTAAGGAAACAACAAAAGGTTCTTTAGTGTATTTGTAGTGTATTTGTAGATTTGCTTGTCAGAAGAGTGGATTAATCCAACGATGTTATTATCTACATAGGAACGGCCCTTCAATACGCTAGAAGTAGTTAATCAAATATAATGACCTGCTTCAACTCATCAATTTGGTTCTAAATGGAACTCAAAAATGTTAACGCAAAAACTAAAATTTAGAAACATTTGGCCCGTACGACATATTTTGTTTATACTATTAAAAGAAGAGGTAAAAGGCCAATTCCCACATGACTCAACACGACAATGGCACTCTTCGGTAGCACGCAGAACATCAGTTATTATGTACTAATTTTACACTTGAGCCGAAGCCGCACAAATGTCGCCCGACGATGTTACGTAAATATTGTAACGTCATTGTGTAAGCGAATCAATAGTGCTATCGGCAGAGAAGTAATAGATTGGTTCAAGCGGCGTGACTGTCGCCTACAGCGTCCTTTAAGAATGTTCTTGACTACAATAAAGAAGCAGGTAATCCTTCACATAAACAACGTAAGCATGTATTCCCGTAGTAAAGAAGCCACTATTAAATTGGTTATTACCATGCGCCTCAATACTTTCATCATATTTATTTAAATCTGTTTTCCTGGCATTTTGATAAGCTTAGACATGCTATGACAATTTGGATTTTTAGATGTCTTACGTTGTTTTATTAATTAATGCGATTTGTTGACACAATACAGAAGGTGATGGCAAATCACAGTGAAACGAACATAAGACCGATTACAACCTCGAATGTACTTGGACTTTCTGTCTGGAAGGCTTGGCAAACGAAGGTGGCTTTTCGACTGGTGCCTTTCGCTATTCGTATCACGCAACGTATTAGACACTTTAGTTTAGTTATATCTGGATGGACCTTGGTAAGTGCCAATCCTGAAGAGACTTGTGTCAAATCTCATGACAACATATGGGTCTTGGAGAAAGATGGTCTCCCCAAATTCCCCGAAAAGGCTGGCATTTCTATGTATAATTCAATATTCTAAGATTTTAAAAGCTACTAGGAAATTTCACGCTTCAACTGTACTCGTTGAGAGGCAGAGGTTCAGTTTAGTTATGCCCAAGTAACTCTATTTTATTAACTGTGTCAATTGTGGATAAAATTACCTTAAATGAGAGTCAGACCAAAGTACGACACGTTATAAATAAGATTCATTCTTCAATGGTATGTCACTTCAATGACAAGTTTGCGTAGCCGGTGGAGAACAGGGACGAAATTTCGCATAAATCACCCCGAAATCTTCGCAGTCAAGGGAAATATTCCCTTAGACATCTATATTGGGTACAATAGAACTGGAAGTAAGTGAATGACTAATGACAAATCAGATATAATTGTCAATATCTTTTTCCAAACCTATATGACACATGAGCGAACCAACACGTCGATAACACTGGATATTTGTGGATTATCATACAAGTCTGAAGATAATGTTCGTCTACTCTATAGACTTGGTTATCGTATCAGTGAATGTGGTAAGTCATTTGTCGAATGTCTAATCTTGTGTTAGTTTAGATAAAACTTAAAACTTATGCAAAGTCAAACGTACTTGTGTAAGCATAAAATATTGAATGAAGCAACATGCTTTGCGATTCTCTATGGAGCTGTTAAGTGGACGTGTTATATTATACATGAGTTTTTTGTCTTAATCTGTTAGGGTGCCTGGAGTTGGCAGACTACTCCCAGATTGTTGTTGAGAGTTGCCCATGGCCAACGGATTAGGTATCGTTTAAGAAATGACTGCTGTCTAAAAGATAATTGTGAATAGTCTAAAAAATAGCCCTTAGCGATTGAAAGGATGTTATGTGAAGAAGACACCCATGGACAGACCAACTGAGCGGTCAAGCTGTCCTCAACGTTAAACCAGGTTAAGTCCTTACTCGTGTTGTTAAACTATCTTACTGATAACACAAGCACACATCATCACGAGGCACATGTACGTCTGGCATTCGAATTCCCAGTCAAACCTCTACCGACTGAGCTTCGCAGGGTCAAGATTTAATGCAACCTCAGCTCATAACAGAGGCTGTCAATCTCTGTCTACAGCTAAGATTGATGAATATCGAAATGAACAACATGGTGCCTGGATGAGCCGTTGACTATTTCATCATCACTATGATTTCTGAGACTGATGACAAAAGGAACCTGGTTATCCACGCGCCTGGCATTCCTTGGCACAATGATTTCATTATTTCACTGAATAGGTATGATGTAAAATAAAAGCATTGAATAACAATCATTTATTTAACATCTTAAAGCCGTTCTTAGGGGCATTTTACTTATATGACGACTCTGCATCGTCGGTGTATAATGGAAATTCGAGAAGAAACCTCGGGATATCCGCAATCACCAGAAAACATTCCTTATATACATACGGTCGACAGTGAGATTCGAACCTAGACCAGATACAATGAAGTCAACCGCTAAAACAACTGAGCCCCAGAAAGGCCTGCTTTCCCCACGTTACCCCACGTTAAAATAAGATCAATTAAAGGCAGACGTAATTATTTCCGTCATTTTATGCCAATTAGCTTCAGTTATACACGGCTGGTTGCGTTGATTTTATATCTAGCTTGGAGTACAGCATTGGAGCTTTATAGCCGCGGTTACACGGGCATCGAAAAGGTGAATAAACTGAGCCAACACTGATCAGGCTATCCTTAGTTCGCCAATGAATGTTTTTGTGGTATGCGATTACACGGCACTTTTGACAGCCCTGCCGGCAAGGCTTAGCGTCGAGGGAATCTTGGCACACTGCCAGTGAGCTTGAGCCAAGGGTGACACAAACAAAAACGTCACGGCATTAATTCAAAGAACACGTCACGACATTCCAAGAACGCCACCTGTAGGTGAACTAAACATATGCGAATTATAATTGGGTTATACACGGGCATTGAAAAGGTGAACTAAGCTGAGCCGGCTCTGATCCGCATCAGAGCTGTTGTTTTTAGTTCGCCAATTAATAGCGGTTTGCGGTTACATGGCAGTTTCCACAGCCCTGCCTTGACACACTGCCAGCTTTCTTGATCTAGCGGCTACACAATGGAAAAAAGTCTCGGCATTCTAAGAAAACGTCACGGCGTTCTAAGAACGCCACCTATAGGTGAATTAAACTGATGCGGATTATAAGCCGCCGTTACACGGCCAAAAATTGGTGGGTCTGAGCCGGCTCTGATCCTAATCAGATTTAGGTTTGCGATTAAACGGTGGACTAAATCTGATCTGGATAAGAATAGTCCGCTTTTTTTGACCCACCACATTTGACGGGTAAAAAATAATCTGCATTAGTTTAATTCTCCTACATGTGGCGTTCTTGGAATGCAGTGGCGTTTTGTTGGAATGCCGTGACGTGTTTTCATTGTGTAGCCGCTCGCTGAAGTTAGCTGGCAGTGTGCCAAGATTCCCTAAACGCTTGCTGGCAGGGCTGTCAAAAGTGCCGTGTAACCGTAAATCGCCATTAATTGGCGAACTAAAAAATGACAGCTCTGATACGGATCAGAGCCGGCTCAGTTTAGTTCACCTTTTCGATACCCGTGTAACCGCGGCTAAAATTCCGCATCAGTTTAGTTCACTTACAGGTGGCGTTTTGGATTGCCGTGACGTTTTCCATTGTGGCAGATTTTTTCATAATATTTGCCAACGCAATGGCTCTTCGGCGTAATAAAATAGTTATGACGTTTGTTGGAGGGTACATACGAGGTATTTACATGGTCAGTTTGCTAATATCGGTCTCGCCTAACGGCTCGACTGATATTTCCAAACTGACCATGTACATGTAAATAGTTCGTATGTACCCTCCGACAAACGTCATAACTAGTAATATTATGCCTATGGGTTTAATATCACACCAACGAAATGTGCAGGATTTGGTTGACCTGTAATGTCGCCTTGCATTAAATTCGAGGGCACCTAAGGAAACTCATAAGGAAAACGCACGAAATGCAAAAAGTTCAACGGCTTGGTTCGAACATTGTGTTTGCTCAGCGCTATACCAAGTCATGTCACAATCAGAAATTTTGTTTCCGAATGGCACGATTATCAAGGAACGACCATTTTGTTTCCGAATGGCACGATTATCAAGTAACGACCATTTTGTTTCCGAATGGCACGATTATCAAGTAACGACCGCCGTACACCACTGGGTCTCCTGGAAAGAGGGGCCACTGTATGAAGTATAGCTGGCCGTTTTAGGGCAACATATTCCACCTTTTGCACACCAAAGGTCTATTTTGTCACCACAACGTGTGTGAAGCTCAATGACGATGCTCGGTTTTTAATACACACACGTTTTATCTTAATACACCCATCATGTATCTGAACATGAATGTTAAAATCCGTATCACAACTTTACCAACGTCTTGCGAGGAGAGAACAAACACAATAGCCACTTCTTTCAGATTAGGTGTAGATCATGTCTTAAAGTAGCACTCCCGCCAAGTTGAATTAAGCGGATTTGTGTTACCAGTTTCATCAAAACCGACCAGGACAGTTTTCAATTGATAACGCTGGCACTAGACGAAACAAAGATCATGATCTTGTCGAAACAGTACAGCGCCTGTTTTTCCAGTTATACTTAGAATTCCTGAGGTCAGTGAGAGTCCCTTAAGTTAAATGGGTTTTTTAGGGATTAGCAATACCAATTTACAATGTGAGATATTTTTAGAGACCACATATAGCAAGGCATGTCTTTATAAATAGTTGTAAAAAGAGTAAAGAGTTCTATTTAACATAAATGTGGCTTCAATACAGAAAATAGGTGGTAGGCGAGAACAATGTTAGAAATGTATCTAAAATGTGCCAGTTAAATAAAGTTTGAATATGCTCTCAATCGTTGACGTGGTATGAGCATAGAATTCTCACTTGTTGGAGACTTAGTGAGTTGGCTATTAATAAACGGTTTGTGATAAAATGAAATCCGCGTTGAACCAATGTATACTTACTCAACCATTTAACATTAAATAAAAAACATCATTTGACGATTTTGTGAGAGACTGTTCCTTTGGGTCCGACCGTAACCCAAATTCAGTCAAAAAAACTCAGTGTGTGTTTCAAATATTTAGGGTAGCTACATAGCTGATGCGTTTCTCCGAGGAGCTGTTAAGGGTAGTGTTATATTATTGATGTGAATTATTTTGTCAGGATCTATTGAAGTCGACTTGTTCCAGGTTTGTGTTGGGATAAGATTTAAATTTTCACCCGATCTTACAACAATTCACAGATATTGAGACAAAATGAATACTTCATAGTATATGTGAACACTGGATACATGTTTGTTTTTGAAGGAAAGGTTACAGTACTCATTGACCGACGCTATATGACACTTCAGAAACATTCATGGGTGAAAATTGCTGCGACATTCGAATTCTCTTAACAGATCAACAATCTAGCGAATGGACATTACGGGATCCACATTTAGTGCTGACGATGGACTATCATAACAGCGATTGACCCTGACAGTCTCGGTAAACCTACACCATGTTGTAAGGTACAATGTAGCTAAAGGCCACCGAGCCAAAGTTCTATCGACAACTGTACATTAGCGAATCGACCGACAGCTTTATATGTTTGAAAGACAGTAATATAACCAACATTGTATTTTATTTCTTTGATTGGCCGAAAATAACACACGAAGTCGAGCTTTGGTTAATATTTCAAATCTTGAACAAAACAATTCATCCGTGAAACTGAACAGACGGAGCAAATACATTTTATAAATTCAACTCGCTGGGTTGATGACTTTCTTATAATAGTGGGCAGTGCTTCCGCATCTTTGTGCTTCCGTGTCTTTGTGCTTCCGCATCTTTGTGCTTCCGCGTCTTGTGCTTCCGCATCTCTGTGTTTCCGTATCTTTGTGCTTCCGCGTCTTGTGCTTCCGCGTCTTGTACTTCCGCGTGTTGTACTTCCGCGTCTTGTGCTTCCGTGTCTTTGTGCTTCCGCGTCTGGGTACCCTTTTCCAAGCATGCGCCATTCAGACAAATTTTCTTACTGCCATAATTACCGACATCTTCGTAATAAAGATATTAAACTATAGTATGTAACCGGAAGTCAGTAAACAAGTAATGTATGTCCTGCTGAACACGAGGTTAAACTATACATACGATTTTCGGTAGATATCATATCTAATATTACCATGTCAAGAGTAACAACAGCCAAACCTTTATCCATTCACAAGAGCGCTAAAAAGTAAAACACCAGCTCAATTAAACCGATACACAATGAAACCCACGGCATCAGTTTGACATGAATCAACAGCAAATAAACAAACTCTAATAATTAAAATCCATTTTTGACAAATAACAGCTGCAGCCGATAGTATACATTCCTATCAGGTCTCGTCGGTTTTCGAAGTAGTTGCCATACTGTATTACGGTAGTGTCTAGAATATATGTCAGTGTGTCTCTGACACATCAGTAAACTTATTTTCAAGTGGTATGAAATAATAAAATAATCGAACAGGAGATACAAATCCCCGCACAGTCAGGCAAAAATGCTGCAACGGTTTTGCCAGTGGACTGATTTGATAACATTTCAAAATAATTTTCCACGAAATTTCATTAAAATTCGTCCATTGTAAAGGTAGTAAAATGGTGCAAAGTTTGTGTTAAAAGTGCTCTTATGTCGAGGATATATTTCTTATCTCTGTTTCAACTACACTTTGTGGGGGAAAAATGTACCCAAAAAACGGTGTCTCAGAATAGCATCTCTTACAGCCTTATTAACTTATTTATTTTACCAATTGCATCAAAACAGATCTGGACAGAGAGTTCGGATTAATTTCGTAAGCACTGGGTGTATGTATGATAATAATGTGTGTATTCGCTGGTCGTCTGAGAAGAAATGGCGTACGACGTGGAAAATCCATCGGCAACCAAACGCTGTGTGTTTTATATCCTTTCTGTCAAGACTAACTTTAAATTAATTCAATTTTTGAAAATACAATTAATTGTCAACTATAATTAATAAGGCAGAAGCAGTAACGAAAATAACTATTTCATTTTATAATAAATGAAAAGGGTTCCCTGGAGAGCAACACAAATAAATAATTCACTTCAATCATTACACTTAAAATCTCACGAGGCTATGAAATTTAATAACGTTTAATTTAGCGCCTCCCTGTTCATCTGTTAAATTTGTTATTCTACGGACTGGACGACAGGTTGATATAGCGAGATTTGGGTGCTACAGAGAAGGCCTTGTCCAACTTCCATGTATTGTATAGATGAAATTTGATCTGGATCCCGTATCGCCACTCCTCTTTTTCTTCTGGTTGTTCTTGAAGGGATGCGCTGGTGCATAAAATTAGTTATAAAATAGCAAGGCTGCGGCAAATTCAATCTTCAAGATGGCGGCGATGATTGCGTTGCGAATAGCGATATATTGTGCGTGTTCAGGTCCTCGTCCATTGTGCAATCGTACTTGTATCAATGGTAGACATCATAAACAATTAAATACTTCTGATATTAAGGACAAGCTAAGGCGTTTTATAAAGACAGCTCATAAAATTGATGGCGCAAATCTAGCTACGATACTAAAAGCTTGTTATTTCCTGTTATGATGTATAAATGTTATAAGAGACGAAAGCTATTTATCAAGCACCAAACCACGAAATAGCAGTTTTCATGGCGTTCATCAACATGCATGAAGAGGTCCTAACTTCGTGATTAGAAATGGTTATTAAAGTAAATATAACTTACTCCACATATTAGTATTTAACTAATTTATTGACCATTATGTTACTCCCGCGCAGACATTATAATCTGCTTAAATACCGTTACTTAACATTTCTTAAATTAAGATAATATAAAACGTTAGAAATTCAACCCTTATGGGTTTCATCTGAGTTCGAATATCGGAGCAGATTTGTCTGAATTTTCTCGCCTACACGGTAGCATATGTTGAATGTTCAGCTGAGACCATGATATGTTGTGTATTTATTCTTCATTGACTCACGTATCTCGCCGATGCAGCTAAGATACAAAAATATAACTCAACAAACTGTCACATGCATTTGAACAAGATGGTAAATGCCCTACCCTACAACTCAGCTTCTCCAATGCATGATTATTAAATGTTGATATTTCGCATACAGATAGGCTACTTGTACATGATGCACCATGTTATCGCCATTACGATCCAAACACAATGTTAATCTAGAGCGTCTCAGAGATAATGGGATTACTCGCCAAAGGGGATAAGAGATATTATTGTTGTTGTGCTTAATAAAAATGCCATCGGCGTATGACTCCTCTACGACGCTAATTGCAAAAAAACAATCGTAAAAACAATCCACAATTGTCTCGACCAGATTAACGACGATATCGGGTTATATTTACAACTTGTTAAACATTGTTACAGGAAACTACCTGAATAAGTATTATAGAAAATTATAAGCTTAATCACAAAGGTTCTTAGAATGCTGTGTTAAACACAAACAAAAGAGTATGGCAACAATCGACCACGTAGAGTAATACATATGTGGTACAACAAAGAAAAACAAATTCCAATTGCTGTAACGCTTTAACTAAGCAATCTTTTTTAATGTAACAGCTATAAGAGATATGGCAAACATCTGGCTTTGTCTAGATATATTTTAAAAAGCATCGGGAACTGGAACGGTATGAGAAGTTTGACATTTGTCTGATTTACCTATTGGTGTTCCCTGTGATCGTGTTGTATCTTGTTACTGTGTGTTGTCTGTGTCGTGTGACGTAAAACGTGGATGGGAATACACAATCGAACTGTAAGTACGGCGTAAGCAAACGAAAAAACAAAAAATTCTGGTAATAAGTAACTGACCACTGAGATCTCGAAAATTAATGGTTTTATGTGCAACAGGAAAGCGGATCGTCTGCTCCGGGATTTCGCGGTCACAGATTTGTTGCAAGGAGCCACTGTTTGAAAGCATCAGTTCACAAACCGCTATTCCAGCATTAAAGGTGTTGTATAATAGTATTAACTTACTAATTAATTACGCATTCTACCCGTGCACTTGTGTGAACATTTTTTTTCTTCAATTGTTAATTATCGGGTTTGTCTTTTCAAAGCAGATATTTCTATGAAATTTTTACAGGATTGTCGACATAGTCCCACTGCTTATATATCCAACATGGCTACATGCAACTACACGTAAGTTGAGATGTTTTATATAATGTCGATATGTTGATGTTTTAGTTATGTGAATATTCTTTGTTGAATTAGACTGTGTTTGAGTAACTTATTTCAACGGCATTGCGAAGCTGGGTATTTAACAACACATAAAGTTCTTACTCTCGAAACATAACATCACCATTGCTGGGAAACGGTATTAGCAGCTAGATGGAAACGTTGCTTATCAATGTACCCGAAAGTTGAATCCATTAAAGTTAAGTTTTCTTGTGTATGTGTAAGTGCATTATCTACTTGGCCACATAACACTGAATAATTAATCACATAATCCATAAAGTAGAGGTTTGTCCGGTCACGAGCCAGAAAAGCAGTTATGTGCTTATATTAAAAAGCTAATGTTACCAAATGTTTAAAATATACCTTTTCTCGTAAATGTCGGAAATATCATTTAAAAACTACCGGAATAACAAAAGTTATTAATGATACTGGAAATTATGTTCGTTTGTATGAAATGGTGGGTGCTCATCAGGTCGTTGAACATAAACCCAAACAAGTGTTAAAATGTAATGATGTACAGATTAATTTTATTGGAATATATCACACTTTGACTGGGCAACTCTGATGTGCATTATATAAAACATTGCACCACTGAATGACCATGGTGGACGCTACCTTGAATCCCTATTCCAACAATCCTTATCAAATTATCCTTACAGACGGAGCAACGTACCAAAACCAAGAGTCTAAACCCCTTTCTGATTATCAGGAACATTCTAGTGAAACAGGATCGTTAACACTATTAGTTTATCATTTATCAAAGCCGTTAACACGGACATTCTAAGTGGGTACAGTGATTTGTCAGAAATTCAATACATGCATCGTCACATTGTACTCCACAAAGCTTTTATCATCTTGCGAACAGCTTACAATTCATGGTTTATCCAAGCTTATGTATGGACGTTAAACACATAGGCCTTTAATCAAGTTTATAAACGTATTAAGTGTACAGTTGTCTGCTGATGGAGGTTTCTATTGGCCTCAGACACATTACACCTCTTCGCACCTTTTGTCTCGTGGTGATACAATTCCTATCGGTTTAACGAAAGATCACCTCACTAGTTAAACAAGCCTTAGCTGAGAACAAACGGGATAAATGTGTACTTGTGAAAGTATAATATACTGCAAATAAACTGTTGGCGCAATGTGACTGAATATAAAATGAAAAGTGAAATCTTCCTCCAAAACTCCAAACACAACAAACACTCAAAACCATATAATGGAATTAATGTCTTTAATGGCTTTTCGTTTGGCAACGATTTTACCGTGTGTGCTATCACATTTCGCTCGCTGCTCGACAGCTGTATTTGGCCTACATCCAATGACACGATCAGCAACTGAAACTAAACAAGCGGTATGCCCAAAGATTGAAAGCTGGGTCTGCGCATTTTGTAACATTTCCCACAAGATGTACAGTTGGTATGAAAAATGGATGGTAAACGCAGTGCCAACTTACTAAAGAATCTTTATCTGCTGCACTTGTTATATCGGGGACACTTGATACTATGCCTTGTCCAGACGGTTGAAATTTTAACATTTATCATGTATACTACAAGTATATAGAAAAAAAGGTTAACATTCCTCGAAGATATGGTTTCAGATAAAATTCGATATTTATTTGATGGTTGTTGCAATAGTCAATTTAAAGAAA
>JAVFBZ010149151.1:2871-19620 GCA_032466195.1 Katharina tunicata | reverse complement strand
TTGTGAAAGAATCACAGTTTACTGCTTGAATGCATTTCTGTCATATAAACAGCAGCCAATTGTTTATTTGTTGCCAATGACATGTACATGTACATTGGGTAACATTGACTTACTTCACTGATTGGGCTGAACCCCGTATTAGGAGTGAATAACCGGTGAAATAAAGGAGGGCATGAAATCCAATCAAACAAAACAAACAAACAATCCATTTGGCAAGTTACTTGTTTTTTGCCTGAAGCTAAAAAACAAAACAAAAATCCATTAAATATTGTGCTCTGTTTACTCAGATCCAGAATGCCAGTGGCAGTTGCACAAGCTTTAAATATTGTATGAATACATTGTAAAGCTCCGATGAAGCAAATAAACAAACAATCTCTACCAAATGGTGTGACAAGTGAGTGGTTGTCCAGGCCTGCCTGAGTGCCACTGGAAGACCAGAAGTCTCCTGTCAGTTCTCCTCACTATGGATAGTCCGCTGAGAGTCACCAATTCAATGCTCAAGGGGTTAATATATGAATGAAGATTGACCAATTCAATGCTCAGGAGACGGGGGTTAATATATGAATGAAGATTGACCCACTACACAGGCCTGTTTGCAATCAATTTAGAGGAAACTTAATGGGCATTTGTGGAATGGCCTATGATTGAACAATGCAATAAAAGGCAAACTATCAAATAACCAAACGTGCAATTAACATGTTACACCAAGTAATCAAATAAACAAACATGTGCAATTAACACCGAATAATCAAATAAAAAAAGGAAACATCTGCAATATACACAAAATAATCAAATGAAAGAAACACCTGCAATATACATTGAACACAAAATAATCAAATAAACAAACATGTGCAATATAAAGCACCAACTAATCAAATAAAAAAGGAAATATCTGCAATCTGCACCAAACTACCAAATAAATATGTGCAATCGATCAACCAAATAAACAAGTGTAATGACATGAAAATATCTTATAAACAAGTGTACTGTGTAATAAACATGAAAGTATCAAATAAACAAGTGTACTGTGTAATAATCATGAAAGTATCAAATTAACAAGTGTACTGTGTAATAAACATGAAAGTATCAAATAAACAAGTGTACTGTGTAATAAACATGAAAGTATCAAATAAACAAGTGTACTGTGTAATAAACATGGAAGTATCAAATAAACAAGTGTACTGTGTAATAAACATGAAAGTATCAAATAAACAAGTGTACTGTGTTATAATCATGAAAGAATCAAATACAAATCTGCTATTTGTAATAAACACCAAACTATCAAGTAAGCGTCTGTTACATTATATCTGTCACCAAACAATCAACTAAACAGACATCTGCAATTAACACCTGACAAACTAATAAGCTAACATGTGAAACTTGCAATAAACACCAAATAATCAAATTACCTAATAACTAATAAACTAAATACCAATCAATCAAGTGTGATCATAAATGATAAAGCAAATACAATTTAATACCATTATTGATGTGTGCTACTTCTACATGTGAACAATTATTTGATCCCTTACATTCTTATTTTCTGTAATTGTAATTTTTTCTCTCTGTTTTCTTTTTTTCTCTAGATAATCGAACATTTAAGGTGCTTATTGAACATTATGACACTGCCACCTCCAAGTTTGCTGTCCGTCACATGGAAGAGGAAAGAAGTAAGTTGAAATACGTTTTTTTTATTGGACAACTGATAATGTGTATGTACATACGTATTTTCACATATTTCCCTTTGGCAAAGAAAGAAAAATCAATTTAAAACTCTTGTTTCCTCCTAAAACCCTCACAGGTACTGAAGTGCCATTTGCTGCTGGTGATTCAGTGTCTGCAATAAAAAATCTTATTAGTCCAGATAGTAAATTCAAGTTTGTATATTTTACATAGAGGTATTCCGTGGTTTGGTTGTGAACTTCTCATGCATTTTCTTCGCTAGTATTTATTCTTTAAATCAAAATTAGACCTAAAAGTTTAGGCTGATAAATCAAACACTTGATAGCCTTTCTGGGTTTTCCTTAAACTGTTCAAAGAATTTGTGCAATAGTGGCAAAGATTAATGTGCGAAGGATCTAAAAATAGTGTAAGTGCTAAGAGAATGGACAGATGTATGGCCTACAAATGTTTAAAGTAAAACTAAGATAATCACCACTAAGCAACAGATATATATTCTAGATAATCTAACAAGGGTACATTTTCACCAAACGTGAGATTTTTAAATTTTAAAACTGATATCATCCATGACAGTTTAACCCGGGGTGAAGTAATTTCTGATTTAAAAAAACAAGTCCGCACTGCAAGACATACCCCGTGGCCTGCAGAAAATACGAATCATAAAATATAAGTGACATGATTAGTCGAAATATTTTCACCTCGTCCTCGGTAGATGTACTTTCTTCTCTAGCGAAAATGTTTGTACCAATGTAAATATTGTTTCTACTCAAGTTAAAATATAGCCATGTACTGTAGATATTATTTTTGGGTAAATCTCACTTGAAACATATCATAGCTGAAGATAGTAAATCTGGGTTACTGTGGTTTCCTTATCCCATTGGGCTGCTACGCCATCTACATGTAGGTGAAATAACCTAAAGTACGAATATGGTGTAACCCCAATCAATCAATGTGAAAACAAATACAATAGATGGTTTCTGATCTGAAGATTTTGCAATGTACACGTACATTGAAATACGTATTTCTAATCTTTTTCAGAAATCAAGACATTTTTTATTGTGGGAAGGAAGGCTAACACTCTCCCCCATAGTAACCAGAACCCTCCCCCTGATCACCATGGCGACGTGGCTCTTCTCATTGAGGATTCGGCACCCACTAGTGAACAGAGTGAAGAAAAAGACGCTCTCATGAATAAAGATCAAGCTCAGGTTTCCCAAGAGGTTTTTATTCATTTCTCACAAAATTCTCACTCAATGATTGCTGAAATCCTTTAACGTTATGCACGCAGTTGAAGGCATGGCGTGTGAGTTACAAACTGTCATACAACAATAAAATATTATGCATAAAAATTATGTCATATAGCTGACTACAAATTATGAATATGTTAAATGATATTTTATTGTTGTACAACATTATATGAAAGTGAATCCAGTTCTTTACAACCAATACTCCAACATAAATGTGACTTATTATTTCTCTTCATTATGTAGCTTTAATCTTCAAGTCACTTGTTCTTGCGTGAAGCTAGAACATTCATTAATGCAGTGTTCTGTCAAGTTTTTCTCAGTTCCTAAAGCCTTAAATATTGTAGGAGCAGTTTAACATTCACAAAGATAAACACCTTTATTAAAGTGCAACAATACTAAGATAGTTGAAATAATCTCTGGCTCTGTGGGATAAGCAGTGCTTTGCAAAATTGCAAAATATTGTATTGTTTCTGCCACAATTGTCCTGCTTTAAGATTTAGCATCATGCAGCAAAAATTTACAAATAATTTATTCAAGTGCACACTGCAGTTCTATTTAGCCTTTTTGTTTATCACAGTGTAAGTAGAGCTAGCGAGAATGTTACTTTCCCTGCTTAAAAGAAGCCACCCCAATTTTTTCCACAAAGGAAACAGATAAAATCAAGGCTTTTCAAGTAAACAGTTACATAAGAAAAAATTATGTTAAGCAGAAAGCATTTTCCAAAACTTTTCCGGAATATACTCAGATTTCTCTTGAGTATATTAAATTTCCCGGCGATGGCTTTCCCATGGCACCATATTCCATATCTTCCCCTCAAGGCGTACATTTGTTTCGTTACATCAAGCTCACTTATTGAGACTGGTAGTTTGATGCTAGAGCAGCCATCCAAAAAGATGGTTATCTTTGTGCTCTCTCACATCTAACCTTGTACTGTTTGGTGATTGTACTCCAGCCACCTAGCAAATTGTCAGCCATTGTTATATGTCAAAGTTGCCGTGGAAATAGCATTTGGTTGTATTTGCCACTTGAATGATCATGTAGAGACTCAATACTGTGGAGACCTCTCTAATGGAGTTTTAATGTCAAATGATTGAAGTAGCTGTAGCTGATAAGAGGTGGCCAGATTGTCATTAAAACTAATCATTTATTCACAGTTGCTAGGTATTGATTTTGAGCTGCCGTTAACAGAGGACAAAACGTGCATTAGAGCTATTCAGCAT
This sequence comes from Katharina tunicata, assembly GCA_032466195.1. NCBI lineage: Eukaryota > Metazoa > Mollusca > Polyplacophora > Chitonida > Mopaliidae > Katharina > Katharina tunicata. Next base: position 15,473 of record JAVFBZ010149151.1, on the reverse strand, counting down.
TATGTAATGGAGTTATAAAAATTGTGGTGTAGTATAAGTAAATTTTTATGGGGCGGAAACTGGATGGCGCCAACTGCATCCGGGCAACATCCAAATTAATGGGAGTGAAAACAGAAAAGTCTGGCCTATTGGGAAATATGAAGGTTGCCATAACGACGCCGTTTGCATTTCCCCGGTGTGAGCACAAATGAGAAGAATGAAGTGAGATGAATCAATATGAAATAAAACAGAAATTTATTCAGACTAAGATAAATTAAGTTTGTGCTTTCCAATAAAGCAGAACAAAATGAATCAGTCATTCAATTTAATTTCACCATCATGAGTTTTCAGTTTTATGTGTAATATGGCTTGGTTATGTAGTTTCTTTGTCGATATTATAGATTGTTGACAATACCTACATGTATCACTGCTATCAGTTGATAATAAACTATGAGGTTGTACACGTACATTGTCTTGTATGGCCAAAGTACACATGTCCGAGTATACAGTACGCTCTGTGATTAAATCTGTAATAATACTTATCATTATAGGCATTTTTTTCAAAAATAAAATGCTAGCTTCGTTAACGGTGGTTTCCTCCACAGATTGGGCTGGCACCCCGTCATACTAGTGAAATAACTTTAAAAATAAGTACTGCATAAAACATTTGTGGACAGGCCTGGCCAGGAGACAGCACATCTGGACTGTCCCTGGAAAACAAGGAGGTCTGGTCACCCTGCTTTTAAATTAATAGACAGACTGATGAAAGATTAGAAAAAAGTGAGATGAAGTGCTTTTCAATGTTTCATTTATTAAAGACCGCGTGAGGCCGTGCTCTCATAAAGTAACCCAAACAGTGCAAAGACATTTAACAGAACACCGTTTCAGTAATAATGTGACTACCACATTGGATTGCTATGATTATATACCTTCTCATGCTGATTAGAACTACCAAAAATGTTAATTGTGATCACATTTTTCTTGCAAAAACACATGGTGATGTTCCCATCATTGTACGATGGGACTACGAGATTATCTGTTCAAATGAAAGTAGCAGGTGGTTGGTGGGACTAGGGAGCTTTCTGTTCCCTGGTGCTCTCTAACCTAAGGGGTATCAGTAAGACGATTTGGTTGTGCGACCCCTGTTTTAATTACTGTCCTAGTCCCGTGGCGCATCTCTGTCCCTAAGAGTCTCCGTATCAAGACCACTCCTATATTATCTTACCTAAAATTCACTGCTTGATAAGAAATATATTACTTTTTTTTTTTCGCCCTTGTTTGTTTTTTTGGGGTTGCAGGTTAAATTGGCCATTAAGCTTTCATGTTGTGAGAGAAATATAGTGAGGCTTAATTTAAACCGCTTCACGCCACACTATATGTCTCATATCATATCAGCTTTATGGCCAATAGATGAAGGAAGCCACCCTAGACATCATTGGCCACTTTTGAAGTCACAATGACCAGTAGCGGTTACAGGATTTTGTGAAACGGGGGGGGGGGCTCAAATATCCTAGCCAATACGTCGAGAAGCTCAGAAAATGAGGAAGACCGGAGAGACGATCTCAGCTTATTTTCATAATGAAATTTGGTGTAGCATTGTAACAAGATGACTTGAACTTAAAGGTGCTATACCGCAGAATTTCGGCCAAAAATCTGCTAAAAAGAATTAAACCAGGTTTTCTATATTTTTCTAGTATGGCCCAAAGTAGGCCTGAAAGCTTTGAGAAAATATCAACCTCGAGATTGTGCGATATACGGTACTAAAATAATAATAAAGTTTGTAAAATCTTTAATGTGGGTATCCCAGTCAATAGGGCGAGGGTCCAAGCTCTATAAATGAGGAAGGCCAACATCTTTAACATTTTAGACTAACGGATCAATCGGTCCCGTGAGCAAAATTGTCAAATTTTTCGGATAAGCCAGTGACACAAATTTCGAGGCCTGCAAAAAGTCTGTGCACGGACACTGACACTACATGAATATACACATTTATAAATGAAATATTTTTGTGTCTCTTAGAAAGTGACCGCCAATAATATTTTCGTTTTTAGGGATAACACTCTCTGACACTATTTACAGCCTTTTTTTTTTCCTCCAGAAAATATTTTTAACCCCCTGCGACCCCCCGCCACTGATGACCACTTAATACTGGAGTTTTGTATAAGTCAGCTTTTTGTCATAGGCTGCACGCCTTCATACATTCATACATTTCTTTGTAGATACTTCATTTTATGCATTTCTATTATCAACATAAAATATGCCATTTTGTTATGTATTATTGAACTTATACATTGTCTGTTTTTGTTTGCTTCCCAGGGCAAGGATAATACAGATGAGAAGGGAGATAACAATGGAACAGTCACTCACACTATTGAGGTACCGTATAGCTGTTTTGTTTGAAGCAAATTTGAGATTTAACACAAATATTCTTCTTGTTGAAAACGTTTGAAGGGACTGCGAAAGGCTAACTGTCTGGCTATTCCAATCATGTTGTGGATATCATTTCTATCAAACAGCAGGTAGAAACATCAGGAAGCCCATCTGTTGTGGTTTCACATTTTGTGAGGTCTTATTTTCTTGCTGGTGAGGAGAGGTTCGTTTCCTTTACCCATATTCTTTATGAAATAGCTATTACTGTTATCAGTAATAGCTATGAGATAGTGTGGTGTAAAACCCCAATCTACATACAAATACTATCAAACGAACTAACAGAATAAAGCAAGAAAGAACTGGGTATGGTCAATGGGAGATAACTCTTGACTACCAGGTTGGCCAGAGTTATCTCTCATTATTGCTACTTTTTTATGTTGAATATAACTAATGCTTTACATTTGAATAGAAATTCTACAAAACAGTGAAACAATCTGTTATATTTTTTTTCTCTCTCTTTTTCTTAATTCCATTAATGGTTCCATATATATCAGTCTTGTAATTTTATTTTTTTTCAAATATCATGGTTATATAATTATACAGTTGTCCTAGAACTGGTAGCTACACTTTAGACCAAAGTCACAACTCCAAGAAATGATATGCAAAAAGATATGCATGTTTAGTTTCTATACAGTGAAACCACGCTATAACGCGCCAGTTGGGAGATAAAAACCCAACGCGAGTTATAAAATTAGCCCGTTATAGCAAAAAAATTGCATGCAATACACGTATTCACATGTAGGCCTAATGTAAATGCAGATTGTATGATGCTTTCGCAGCATTTGCTTCTTGTTGATAGAAATAATACAAGTTGTCTTAGTCTGATCATAATCTGTGTTTAATAAAGTGTAAACTAATTCTCTTCCCATCTTTTGACATAAATAACAAAAATAACTGGTTAAAATTGGCATGAAAACACTTAGCATTGCAGCAAAAATCAATAATCGGCGCGAAAAAAGCCTCTGTATGTTAGCCGTTATCTGATTGGCTGTGTTACTGTCTGCGAGCCAAGTAAATGAGCCGTTGTATGGCTCTTCAATGGCCTGCAGATCTTTGACAGTATTTAGGTTTATTAAACCATCAGCAGGAATGATGATTGTTTAATAAAATAAATATGGAAACTAAACATGTATATCTTGTTGTTTCTCTCAGTTGTGACTGGGGTCTACTGTGTCAAATTATTCAGTGGGAATCACAGTATATGGTAGTTACACTGTGGGTAGTTATGGTTTTAATACTTAGAAAGGTGTGCACTAAAACATTTAAATGTACAAAAACATTAGGAATTAAGTTAACTGATACATTAACAATTAAAACATACATGTATTTGTTTTTTAGTGAACAAAAGTCTATTTAAGGTACATAGATTTAAGTTTTAACATACTGCAGGCTATAATATAAGACATTTTGTTATTGTTGTGTATATCTATTTTCTGTAATCAGATGAAAGTGTTTAACCGTAATTAACATTTATGGTAAAAAAACAAGTAGAAAAAAATTAACAGCCGTTGAATATGTTGTCTGGACTTTACAGCTGTAAAAAAAGTTGCTTTATTTGTTGGTCTAAAGTTTTGTGGCATAATGATCCTGCAAAAACCTTGAAAGTTAATGACCTGCGAACAGAAAGACATATGCATTATTTCAATAATTAAGTAGTAAATTTATATCTTTTCAAGATGGAGTTTTTGTGTGGTAAATCTAAGTACATTTGACCAATAGCTCTAAAGATAAACAGCGGGTGGTTGGCTGGGATTCTCCTGGGCCCTGGTGCTCTCAGACTAACAGCTGACGGGGGTTAGGAAGCCGATTTGTTGACCTGTGGTGTCCTGTTTTCGTCTTCTAATTGTAACATGGTGTCTTCTGTGTTGCCAGCGTCATTTAGGTTGGCCCACGGATTGGACTGGCACACTGCCAAATGGATGAAATAACCATAAGTCTGAGTAAAATCCCAATCAAACAAACTAAAGATAAACATTAAATGAATACGCTGTTCTTACCTGTGAAGTCAATAGCTATAGTGAACCTATTACTCTTTTTGGCCCTACAGTAATGTCATCTCTCAAAACAATGCGAGAAAATTCAAAAGGAATGTCTATTTGAGGAAATGGGATGTACGGTAAGGGGTTCAAGAATGACCTGCATATATGATGTTTGAAATTGAACATAAAGCGAGCATGCATCTTAATATAAATATATATGTTTTATATTTTTGTAGTCCCCAGAAGCTAATGGTGTTTCCCCTGCAGCCCTATTGGGAAGACGACACAGCAGTGGGTTTTATGCAACCAGTGAACTCTCACTTGATCAACTGGGTGACTCTAAAGGTAACATCCCTCTGCATGTTGTGATGCGTTAACCTTACAGTCAAGGGGGAATAACTCTGTGCCAAGGTTTATTGGGGTTTTATACATTATTTTATGTATTAAAAGCTTTGCACTTTTTCGGCGTCTCTTTGATGAGCATATTTTACTTTGAAGAAACATCAATGTTTTCAGTTTATATATTTATGTTTGAATTTTGGGTACAATTATTTGATTTATTTTTCTGTATTGAATGCTTCTATACCATCTTTAAGAAATAATGTCAGAATGAGATTAATGTTAGTTGAAGCATGCATGCAGGTTAGTAGTTATCTTAACGCCATGCTAGTTTTGAGATATGCACAAAATACTTCTACTGTTTATATTATGGCATTTTGGCATATGTCTATCAATAATAACTTACTAATGTTTGTACAATGTATATATTACAGCTTTGCATTGATAATAAATTTATTCCCTGTCTTAGCAGTGATTGGACATTAGGTAGATTCCCTGTGTATGTTCTGTTGTTCTATTTTTTTTTTTAGTTAAGTGTGTATTCACATGTGTGTTTTTACCATTAAATTGTTGATTCAGTAATCAGGGGTCGAAATAAACAGGTGGCACCTTACAAATGACCAGTAATTTTTATATGGGACAGGTTAAACTAAAACCACTTGTCCCTAGTTACAAGTGCTTGTTGGTACCAGGTAAATGGTCAAACACCAAAAGATAAATATGACACTAGGCATAATTCTTTAATAAATCTGAAAATAGGCCTTCTGCTTAGTTTTAATTCACGATATTCCAATTCAACCGTAAACACTGTCAGCCCAGACACAGATTACATTCAAATTCTGCTTATCACTCAAGCTCGACTTGTCAACCAGGCGACATTGTCACAAAAAACGGATGTCATTAGTTTGTGCTGCACTCATGGAAACCGTCTCTACTTGCCTGTCTACTTACATAAAGGATTGTGTCATGTACAAAACACATTATAGATTATCATCAAAAAATCATAAAATGAATTGTTTTTTTTTTTTAGCATAAAAATAGAGATGAAGACGTTACAGGGCCTTCGTCTGGGACAGCAGTTGAGCGTCTGCTTCCACAGCCTAGAAGGCAGAGTTGTCCACTGATTACACACATAACACTTCCTATAACCGTGACCTCCACTTCAAATGCGAAAATCTTTTTTCAAAAAATTTCAAATCTTGCCTGCTCACAAATATGCTCAAGTTAGAATCCTGTGGATAAGTCTGCACAAAATTAAGCTGTCACCTGGGACAAGTGGATTTTTTAAATATATTTCGACCCCTTAGCAATGCAGTGCAATATGTAAATTTGCTATCAATTAGAGATTTACAAATTCAGAATAGATTTCCAGTTTACCTGCAGTCTTTAAAGTTCTTTCTCATATTATGCCTAGGGGCCGCGCTGTGGCTCCGTGGTTGAGAGTTGGACTACGGAACCCCTTCAATGTTCCCGGGAATTGATCCCCCCTGTGAACCTTAGGTATAAAAGGGAAGTTTTCCGGTGGCTGCGGTGTTCGCAGGTGGTTTTTATGAGGTTTCTGCCCGGTTTTTCACCATACCCAGGCAACGCAAATAAAGTGAAATACTCTTGAGTATGACGTAAAACACCAATCGAAAAAACAAACATATTATGCCTTGGACAACAATTTTGTAGAAAGGATGTATGTTTGTTATGTTAAAAAAACAAACAAATAGAAGCTATGGACAGGAGTTTTTATGTTGCTTAACACATTTACAAGCAAGTTTTACTCATTCTGTAATCAAACTGTTTTCGTAAAAAAATTTGTTCGTATCACATCATATCATAATAATGCCATATGAGTGAAATAATCTGAACTACAGCTTAAAATAACATAATGATAACTATCTGTGAATCTCAAATCTAAAGTACAGTATAGATGTAGGTTCTTTAATGAAAGTTTGATATTTACAAACATCTGGCACATGATTATGAACACCAGATTTGAAGCACATGTAGCGTCTGTTAGCGATTGAACACTGCCTGTAGACATGTATGTTAAATCCAATCACTGCTGAGAGAAGATTAAGTCTTTGTTATATTATCTGACGATTAATAAGCTTCAATGTGTAACCATAACAGGGTTGTCTCCACCTACTAACGGCAAATCACCACAACAGTGCCCCTCAGATCTCAGGGTGGCGCCCTCTGAGATAACGGTCACCTCGGTATCAGGCAAGACAACTCGTGCCCAATCCCCGGTTGCCCCAGGCACACCACCGGTCACCCTTACACAGAGTGTTGGCTGCGAACAAGCGACAAATAACACAGCCAGATTACAAATAGATACCTCACTTACTAACGGAAATGCACTAAAACAAAAAGGTTCTCCTTTGGTTTTGTTCTCTACCCCTTGAAAAACTCTCTCCTTCATGGATTGTTTCTTACCCAGGGGTTTTCCAACTTAGGCACTATAATTAGTTCCCATTTCCTGTATATCATACATTTCAATTACTTACTGAAAATTAGAGGGAATAATATTGTTTCAAATGTACACCTATGATAGCCCCTCTTTCTTGCCCTGGACAGGAACCCAAAGCAATGTGGCTTTTCAGTACCATGCAAATTATATAGCTGCTGCTTATGTGCCCTTTTGGAAAACCCCTGTTTGTCTTTTAACGCACAGACATGTCAATATCCCTAAATACTCTGCTTGCATGATTCTTTCTTTTTTTGTATAAGCATCAGCTTTTTACAATTTGTGCATGGCATGTTTCTTTTTCTATTGTTTGTTTTGTTTGTTAGTAATTTTATCAATGCTTTGTGGATGTTTTAAGAAATTACTTTCATGAAAAACAAATGTTTTAATTTGTATATCTTTATGAAAGTCACTTGGTGATATACATCTGGCAACTTAAATCAACTTATGCCAATGTTGCAGAAGAGCATAAAGATCATTTTTGCTCAACAATTTTGCAAGATGCTTGACTTTGCTTACTACCATGCATGTTATCCCTGTGCAGCATAGTAAATATTTAATCCGGTTTAATCATGTGTTCTACAAAATATAATTTGAAAATAACTGTATGACCTTTAACAACAGTCAAAACAATCAACCAATCAATCACAAAGTATAATATTGCATGACAAAGTTCAGGTATCTTCATAAAATGCTGGTGCCAGTGAAACAAAAATATGAAGATCTAAAGGGCTGGTAGGTGCTATACCTGAGACTCCAAGGAGGGGTGGTCTAGAGCCACTGTTTCCCTTCTCTTTTGAGTGCTGACCACTTTCACTAAAATAATGTTGGCCAATGACCTGTTATTTACACTTAGTCCTGTGGATCTAAGGTTAAAAAAAAAAAAAAAAAAAAAAATACATATTTAAAAAAATTCATAATACATTAAAATTAATTAATAATAATACAATACATAATACATCAAATATACATTTTCGTATTTGCTTGGGTCCATTACACCTAATACCTACGGTCCTAAGAAAAACATGTACTTTTTAAAATATACTCTCCAAAAAGAATTGTTATCGGGGTAAACTTTAAAGCTTTTAAAAACATAACTTGTTTCAGGGGCATTTAAAAGATGGGAACGTAACAAAAGAACAGTTTGATGGATATTTTCAACTTCTATACATAGAAACCCAGAATAAGAAAACCCATCAAAGTTTTGTTTTGTTAAAGACATGTTTTATATCTTTGAGAGTCTCCAATTGTGTTGCACTTTTCATCTACTTTAATTCAATATTTTTGTGTATTGTGCTCTAAATGGTAGTCTTCTTCAAGCTACATTTTGAGGCTTTCTATGAAACTGTCATTTCCTCTTTTCTTCTATGCTACATTTGTATAGACCTAATTGTTAATTTCAATAATGACTGCTACCAAAGAAAGAAAGGAAATTTTAAAAAAGGCTCACTCAATTCCTTGTTTACTATAAGCTACAGTTTTAGGCTTTCTATTAAGCTGTTATTTCCTCTTTTTCTTCTATGCTACATTTTTTATAGACATAATTGTTAATTTAAATAATGATTGCTACCCAAGTAAGAGTCTATAGACGATGAAGCATAATAACTGTGAAAGAAAAGAGAGATTGAAAGAAGGCTCACTTAATTCTTTGTTAAACAATCTTTACGAGTGACAGCAATTCATTGCTAATGCTGTTTTGATCAACCAATCCGGACAGTACAATAAGTGAAATAATGAACTAGTTGTTTTGCCACGTAACATTAATTCAGTTGGTAAGAATGTTTTTTTGAAAGTCTTGTAGTTATTCAAACGGTACCAGTAGTCTCGCTTAGTTATCTCGCACGAGAACATATCGTTTATGCTTTAAGCATGGCTTTTGGGGAAGCAGGTTTATGACAAGCTCTACTGGACTTATCAAGTCTCGTTGATTTTTACTGAATAAATTTGATATGTGAAAAGTACAAATCATACTCCAGAAAAAGTTTACATTGATATTGAAAAGCTTATTGTAGTCTAGTGTTTTGCTTTCGGTACCAAATCTATCTGCTTCCCTTCTTTCTTTTTTTGCAAAGTATTTCCTTCCTGATCTGATAAATGAAAGTAAATGTTATTTTTCATTGGTGATTCTGATATTTTCAGATGAAGTGTCAGACGGAGTGCATGAAAAGTGGAAGAGGATTCGGCAGTTAAGAGAACAGAGTGATATTCAGCTCATCAAGTGTATCAATGAAGATATAGAAAATGACGAGTTCTTTTATAATCCACCAATCAATTTTTGTACGCTGAATTTCAACAATCATGAAACGGAGGAGCATTTCTGTCGTCAGTACAAAGAAGAGCTAAAGGTCGTGAAAACAGTGGCATCTCCCCAATTTCAGGGTCTAATTGAAATGATTGTCTCCCTTATAATCTACATACTCATATCAGTCTGCTGTTTCCTGATATTTGGCCAACAGATAGCTTGGATCATTGTATTTGTGATATCTCTACTGGTACAACTAGCGGTGTTCATCCAATGGTTCTCGCAGTGTAAAGGTTTGGGTGATATCATGTCCAACTGGTGGATTAGGAATCTAACCGGGGCAGTCCTCTGCTGTCTGCCTGCCGTGGCTCTTTATTCCAACTTCTCTTGTGGACTTCTCAGTGAGGGTATTGGAGTGGAACGCTTTTACTTCTATTGCCTTGTTGTCGCACTCCTTCACTTCTGTAACTTTACTATGATCAGCTCCTGGTTGAAGTCCTTCCTCGCAGCAGTTATTGGTGTTGTTGTTGTAGTTATATTAAGTCTTCAAGTCTGTCCACACACCTACCACATGGCAACCAATAGCACCACTAATATCAACTTTACCATGGTGGATGGTCCTTTGTTTGGAGGACACCATCGTCTAAGGTTCGAAATAATTATTGATATTGCTCTTCTAGTTCTCTTAATCTGGTTTCTAAATCGGGAATCTGAGTTCAGCCATCGATTAAGTTACCACGTGGACTATCAGGCTGCCAAAGACAAGGAACAGATGCAGGAAAACAGAGACCAAGCTGATTGGCTGCTTCACAATATCATCCCTCCCCATGTAGCCGAGCATGTCAAGAAAATGCCAAAATACTCAAAGAATCATAAAGATGTAGGCGTCATATTTGCCACCATTGTAAATTTCAATGAGTTCTATGATGAATCTTACGAAGGAGGGAGGGAGTACTTAAGAGTGCTCAATGAACTGGTCAGCGATTATGAAGATCTCTTAGACAAACCAGAATTTAAAGACGTGGAAAAAATCAAAACTATCATGAGCTCTTTCATGGCAGCCTCCGGGTTGAATGAGAGTAGTCGTGCCAAGAATAAACATGAGCATGCTCATCTCATGGGACTAATGGATTTCTCTGATGAGATGCTCAATGTGGTCAGGCGTTTTAATGAAAGCATATTTAACTTTGAATTCATATTGAATGTTGGTTTTAATTACGGTGACGTGACGGCTGGTGTAATCGGTACCACTAAACTGCTCTATGACATTTGGGGTGACACTGTTAATATTGCTAGTCGTATGTACTCCACAGGGGTCCCCAATAGAATCCAGGTGCCCGAGTCTACCGCCATTCTCCTGGGAGACGTGTTTGAGTTCAAATATCGTGGGGACATTTTTGTGAAAGGAAAGGGTGACATGAAAACCTATCTCATGGAGAAGAAGAGAGAAGGTGTCCATTGGGAATAACTATAATTCGCTGAGAAATTATGAACACTACAACTGAAAACATTGTTGAAAATGAGTATGGTCCGGATTGATAAAGGTAATCTCAGAACCACTCCAGAAAGCAGTAATAATGCTTTTGCTCAATCTGGTACCCCTAAAACCATGAGATAAGGACTGTCGTAGTGATGTGGATAACTGTATAAGCTCTAAGAACTACCAAACAGCTGTCCAGATGTGCCTCGTCTTGGATGCTAACCAAAGTGGAATAATTAAACATAAGGACCTCTGTGGTAAACATGCGGTTTCATGATCATCACACACGACACATGACACACCCGTCTTGGCTTGGGTTGACAGTGCATGCAGACTTGGTGATAAATGAGTGACAAAAGCATGATGGAGTCTTATAACTAATTCAATTCCCATTAGAATGTTCAGTTTCAGATAATTCCTTTTTATCATTTTGCTCAATCAATTAAATTTCTGTTCATGTATCAGTTATATTTTGCGCAGAAGCTGGACAAGCGTGTAACAATAATGATGTGGTACTATTACTCATACCTTTTAAAGTGTTGTGGACAGTTTTTTTTTTATAGATAAATTGAGATCTTAATTTGGCAGGAGTAAACATTCTAGCAAAAGCAGACTTTGTAACCTGTTATGATCACCACCAAAACACAACATAAAAAAATGGCCGCTATTGCAAAATTTCATACAACAAATATTACTAATACATATCCTAGGAGACATTAATCTGAAAAGTTTGCCGTGACATCAATTAGTTTTATCCTACAATAATTTTTGTTGCATGATTTTTCTGATAGTGGTCCCTCAACTGTTAATGTCTTCAAAAACTTTTAATATTTTTCAAGACTTTTTACAAGAAAACTTAGATCTGACCTAGTTTTAGAGTTTGCCCAAGAAATTTTTAAGAACCAAACTTTTGGGAAGTGCTTGCCTGTGCCACCAGCAGATCTGAATGGTTGTATGTGATGAACCTATTTTGTGTATGTTTATAATATAATTAATTTTTAACTTTTGGCAAAAGGGCATTATGGTCGAAGTTATGTCCATGTTTCTATACTCCATCGTCTAACCAATATTATTTTTTATTTTTGGGTGTGCTTTAACTTATGTATTGTTTAAAAGTTTAATTAATTGTTATGTTAATTAAACTAGGTCAATTTTCAACAAATGATGTTGACACTTCTAGAGCTGCTATTTTAAAACAGTCTTAAGTTTTTTTATGCAAGATCTGACTTGACTTTGATCTTTAAATTTACTGTTAAGACAGTAGACAATTTTGTTGTATTTTTAAAACTATTTTGATGAGAATACCCCTTCAGTCTTTTATTATTAGAATTATATTAAATAATTAAATTATTGTTTGAAAATAAGCTCCCTTCTAATAAATAACATACTGGAAGGTTTTATGAGTAAGGGAATAATTAAACTATGCCAGCTTTCTTTATGGTGAACGGGACAATTTTTAAGACCAGTATGAAAGGTGATGTAATTCTGTTAGCAACATGGAATGTAAGTCAAGATAACTTTGGGAAATGGGCCCAAAATGTGTGCTTTAACAATAAATCTTTTCCATAGAATGTATGTTGTACTGTCTTATAGTACGCCCAGTCAACCAATGTAAAATACTAGACTAGAGAATAAGAATTTTTAATTCTTATTTTAATTTTATAAGAAACATTTTTCACTGAACACTTACTGCAA